>CAIGRP010078735.1:0-13163 GCA_903798385.1 Fraxinus cuspidata
TTAAAAGAGATTTTGGGATGAAAGATCCAAGCATATTGAGGTGAGGTACCATTTTATATGTGAGAAAATTGCGTGTGGTGAGATTATATTTGAAAAAATTTATACTGATACAAATCCATCTGATATGGGAACCAAAATTCTATCTTTGAATAAGTTTAGAACTTGTTTATCTTTACTGCATATTGATACAAGTTAGTCTTTTACAGGTACCTAGGCAATGATATAGGGTAAACTACCGTCACATGCATTGTAGCAACTAAAGAGAGTGAGAGGTTTCAGAACTAAGGTGAAAATTGTGGATTGTAGTTCTAAAACCCAGTTTCATAAGTGAAAATGCGTTTTTATTTGGTCTATCCAGTTGGCGTGATTCTATTGACCCATTTACCTTTACTCGAACCTATGTTTGTTTGGAACTTACTTGAGCCGTTGGATTTGATCTAAGGCTGAGGATTGAAGCATATATTTCCCCTTTGGCTACTATACCGTCATTCTTTTTTGGCCTTTTGGATTTACACGGTTTTCATTCTTTTTAAGTAAGGCGATTTCAGTGATTCTTCGAGGGTTTTTTACTTTGATTCTTCAGTTGTATTAGATCTTGGTTCTGTATTATATTTCATCTACTAATCCTGTAATCTTGTGTATTGTTCAGTGTTTTAGATTTCATTTGGAGTCCAAATGAAACTCGGAAATCTGCACTTGTTAGATTGTGAGGTTTCTGATTCTTGTATAATATAGGTGATTTGTGAGGTCCATTTGTGGATCGATGATCATTTGAAGCGTTCCTATTTGAGTCTTGGTTGTACAGGCTTTTATCACACTCTCTTGAAGGTTCTTGCATAGTGACGAGATTGGTTTACCTTTGAGCCCCCAAATTAGGCTTTGTCGAATTGGGTGAATATTTTGGAATTGTTTTTAGATTCTACTGAGTGTGTTTACTGGGTTGTTTATTTTTGTCTGTGTGGTATTAGTTTGAAATAATAACAACAAAGGATTTTGAATAATTTATGCATTTAATTTATTTTCTTATTGTAAGAACAAATATGATTTGTAAAACTTTAAGCCTTCAATTATTTAATTTTATTAATATTTAATTCGGGAGATGATTATTTAGCTATAATATATATACAATTACTATTTCTTATTAAAATTTAATTCCTATTATTATGTTGATGTTTTAACTCATAATATTATTATTTGTATTATTCATATAATTATATCATTTATCAATGAGGTGGCTAATATATAAATTAAATTGTGTATATTACAAAAAGGATAGAAGAGATTGAAGAACGCGTCTATTTGAATATTCTCTCTCTCTCTCTCATATATATATATATATATATATATATATATGAGAATCACTTCAATAATCTAAAATTTAATTACAAGAATTTTCTCCCATCTCATCTTTTTTTACTCAAATCAGTTGGCTAAGAAGAGTGAGGTTTATATTCCCCGGCCCCATTCAAAAACCATGATAAAAATTGAATACAATAAATTAGACTAAAAAAAAAATAACTTAAAAAAGGGCCTGGACAAATGGTTTTAGCAGAGTTCAACAAGAAAAAAAAAAAGGCTGTTCTTGGGTTTGACAATTTCAGGCATTTGTGTATCAACTTTACTAGTGGAGGAAAAAAAAAGGACAAAAGCACTAACTTGTTATAAGCTTTCGTCCACGCAAAATAATTTCTCTACGTGTACGTGAAAAAGTCCGTCAAATAATGAAATAAAATAGTAAAGCACGTGGAAAACCATGTTCATTTCAATTGTATACGGAATTGACGTTTTAAAACTGCTTCCAACCTAATGCACCAAGAATTGCTATTATACAATTAATTAGGGCACCCGTAAGACCCACGCAACTTATCTGAACTTCGAAAAACAAGATTGTGTGCTGTTGGAAGTTTAGGGCACTATAATTGGGTTTATAATGAAGTTAATTATAAAATTACCTTATAATCTTCAGATTAGCGAATAAAGCGACGTGGGCCCACAGATTTTTGATGTAATTATCAATTACCATTTGATTGTTAATGATTCAGGTCTACTTTCTGTCCCCTATAAATTCATAATACAGGTTGACAGAATAAATACATTATTCAGCAGTTAAATTTCTTGGCGTTGGATCCAATGAATTGTATGGACGACTTCTCCTTCCTCTTCTTCTGCTACAACTCTTCAACAATGGAGCATCACAAGCGATAATCAAGACTCTTCCGGGTTATTCGGGTACTCTTCCATATAAACTCGAAACCGGGTTAAAATGATAATAAAAAAAAATATTATACAATTTTATACAAATAAATATGATAAATAATATTATTAATTGAGACGGGGATGGGACCATTGTCTCTTCTCCATCCCCGTCCCAGCCCCCGACAAGAATTTTGGCCCCTGTACGTTCTTATTCCTTGATTAGTTGACAAATCCCCGTGGTATGCTGGGAAATTACAAGTTCAGATCGTGGCAATGGGATGGGTGTGGGGTGGGTGATTTTATACTAGTTTATAGTATGTTTATCTAGCATTAACCCATCTATTTATAAGAATTAAATTTATCATATTGAGTTAAGGTATGATAATTTGCCAATATTCATCAAAAGTGAAAATAAAACTTTTGAGGAAATGGAAACGCCGACTTAACTTGATGGATGGAGGAAATAAGTTGTGTTGAGGCTCCAACCTTGATCAATGATGTACTCCCAAAATTTTGGCTCAAAGTTGTGTTTTGCTGATACACATTTTTATTAGTGGAAACATTTTTTACGAGATGATGACACATGTTTAAATTCTAGCTCTTGGGTTTTTGTATTATGGATATATGATATTTATACGTGCACAATGCTAGATATTTTGGTCTTCTTCTGTCTTTCGAGATTCTTCTAACCTTTAGGGTTCTTATGAGAGATGCCTATTTCTTATAGATTAGAGTTTGATCCGTGTGTTCTTCATCTCTCATGATGAACTTTTAAACTGAGATCATTACATATTTTCAGCCTTTGTAATCTGTATTTCTGAGTAATTGCTGTGAGAATAAGGGTTTTCTTGCAGTCGCGATTTTAGTATGCGATTTTGAAGTTTCTTGAGTGATTCTTCATAAATCTGCAGTTTGTTGTTAAAGAGATAAGTGTTATGTGCTTTTCTCTTGTGTTGGAAGAACGTTTAGTAACTTCTTGTCATTTTTGGACTATATAGTGCAACCGAGCAGATATCCGTTATTTGGATACTCAACGGGGGATGTAGGTGTTAGAAGTGGTCACCGAACCTCCGGGGCTTAGGTCAAAATAATTCTTTGTGTTCAATCTTTAATTCTCTGCAAGTTTATTTTCTAATCGATTGATGTTTGGTGGAATCTTGTTTTAATATCGTGTTGTGGGCCTTTTCAGTGGTATCAGAGCTTGAACTGAGAACAAGATACCTAGATCTTTGCAGAAAGAGTTCGATTTGTTGCAGATCAAAAATTTTTTGGAACTGCTGTTAAGGAAGTCTTAAAAATATCGAGTTTTTCTAAATTCGCTGGGGTAAGATCTTTTATTTTTGTAAAGTTTCTTTTCAAAAATTAGGGTTTCTCGATTTTTCCCTTGATTCACCGTACACTAAAACCCCTCTGGAGACTAATATTTGTCCAAAGACTCATACGAGGTCTTGAGAATCTGAGATAAATCCCGTATGGGTGTGTATCTGGAGTATCTTGCAGGAGAAATCTTCGAAACATAGACCTTCGATCTCTGTTATTGTGTTCTTTATCTGTGTTTGTTTTGCATGTTCCTTGATTGTGATTGAAACTTGAAAATCTTGTATTACTAAGTGTACTACTATGATTTGAAACTGCAGCGTTTTTGAGTCCATGTCTGTGCCTTGTTAATAACTTGAACTCCTATTTTTGTAACATCTCTTAATAAGAGTATGGCTTTTGATAAGTTTGAAGTTGCACAATTTGATGGAAGAGGTGATTTTAATATATGGAGTCGAAAAATGAAGGCATATTTAATGCAAATGAGAGTTGTTAGGGCTCTAGATGATAATTGGCCAGTGGACTTGCTTCCTGCTAAGAAAACTAAACTTGAAGAGGTTGTCGGAGTACTATTTTCTTGTACTTGTCTGATAATGTTGTAAGGGCTATTGGTGAAACCAAAACTGCTTATGAACTGTGGACTAAACTTCATGCTAAATATGTGGCTAATACTATTCCAAATAAATGCTATATGCTAAAAAATTCTTTTCTTTTAAAATGGACCCTTCTATTGATTTGGATGAAAACTTGAATAGGTTTACCAAGTTCATCAGTTGGATGTAGTCTTGTTAAACTCTATTAGTGACAAATATATGGACATTAAGATTACTCTAGAATATGGTAGAGCTCAGATGAAATTATTAATGCTTTAAGAAATAATGTTCTTGAAATTAAATCCGGATCAAGAGAAAGTCATAATAGGGATAACCTGCTAGCAAAGGGGAAAAGGTTCAATAAACTTAATTTTCACTCAAAGTCCTTAAATGAAAAGAGGAACAAGTGGAATGATAAAATTAAATCCAAAAATAATACAAAAGGTAAGAAATGCTATTATTGTGGAAAAATGAGTCATTTTATTAAAAATTGTTATAAGAAGAAGAATGAAGCAAAAAATAAAAAAATTTGATGATGGGAATGCTACCTTAGTATGTAATAAAGATAAGCTTGAAGACGGGTTAGTCCTTATTAATATTGAAAATAGTTAAGTGATGAGTGGATACTTGATTCTGACTATTTTTTTCATATGTGTCCGAATAAAAATTATTAGCTTGATTTTGAAAAAAACTACTGGGGGACAAGTAATAATGGAAAATAACATGAATTGTAAAGTTAGTGGTATATGAACTATTAAATTGTTGATTGAAAATGGCAATGTACTATTTCTAAAAGGAACTAGATATGTTCCTGAATTAGAGAGGAACCTTGTATCTTTAGGCATGTTGGATGACATGGAATTTGACATAAATTGGGTCAAGGACATATTAAAATTCTTAGGGGCACTGATTTGATTATTAGCATCCCTAAGAGACATGTTCTTTATTTTTTGAAACCTAAATATTTACTTGGTTTGACTGCAGCTGCTTTACCTGAAACCTTTACTTTAGGAAAATTTTAAAGTCTTTACAAAATAAAGGATTTTTTGGAAATCAAAACTTTGGCGACATTGGTTCTTGTGAACAATGTGTTATTGGCAAGCAAGTAAAGTTACATTTCTTACCTGTAATTCATAAATCAAAACAAATGCTTGAATATCTGCATGCTGATCTGTGGGGGTCCTACTTCTGTGTCTACTTTGATTGGGTTTAGATATTATCTTCTGATCATTGATGATTTCTCTAGAAAAATATGGGTTTTCTTATTAAAATCAAAAAGATGAAACTTTTTCTGTTTTCAAAAAGTGGAAAAAACAAAATGAGAACCAAACTGATCATAATGGTTTGGAATTTTATAACTATGAATTCAATACTTTTTGTAAAAAACATGACATTTTAAGACATATAATTGTTGTTTATATCTCAACAAAATGGTATAGTTGAAAGAATGAATAAAATTTTATTATACAAGGTAAGATGCATGCTTTTGAAATCTAGTTTACCTAAACTTTTCTGGGCATAAGCTATAAAAACTGTTGCTTATCATGTAAATAAAGCACCTAATGTGTTTTGAATTTTGAAGTGCGTGAATCTATTTGGTCTAAAAGTCCTATTAACTATTCTCACTTGAAAATATTTGGTTGTGCTGCATATGCTAATCAAAATATTGGAAAATTTACTTAGATCACTTAAATGTATTTTCTTGGGTTATGGTGAAAAATGTTAAAGGTTATAGAATATGGGTTAAAAATGAAAAAAGGCTATAGGGTAATTGTGAGAAGAGATGTCATTAAATGAAAAAGGCTACAGGGTAATTGTGAGAAAAGATGTCACTTTTAATGAGTCTATTATGCCATGTTTAGAAGGGAAAGAAAATAACTTTACTAAAAAAAAAAGTTCAAATTGAGGTGGAGTCTTCTTTAAATGAAAAAGAAATACCCGTACTTGCTGCTGATGAATCTGATCTTGATGAAAATGACACTTTAATTGAAAATGATAATAATCTTGAAACTGAGGACCAACCTGATCTTGCTTCTCTACTTCTTGATGAATGCCAACTCACAAGAGACAGAGAAATGAGGCAGATTAGACCTCCTACAAGGTTTGATTGTGATGATTTTGTTTCATTATTTAATTATCAAGATCAATTTGAAAATTAACCTAACTTATATGATGATGCCATTAACTGTAAAGATTCTAAACATTGGAAAGCTATTGTGGAAGATGAAATGAGTTCTCTTCTTAAAAATAAAACTTGGGAATTAGTTAAAAGACTTAAAGACCAAAAATTGATTGTAAGTTGATTTATAAGATAAAAGAAGGTGAAGGGGGGAATACAAATGTTAGATATAAAGCTAGACTGGTAACTAAAGGGTTCACACAAAAAGAAGGTGTTGACTATACTAAATTTTTTTCCCCTATAGTTAATTACACCACTATAAGGTGCATTCTTGCTCTTGTTGTTCAATTTAAATGGGAATTTGATCAATTATTTGTTAAGACTACTTTTCTCTATGGTGATTAAGATGAAAGAATCTGTATGAAGCAACTCGTTGGTTTTATTAAAAGTGATTATGAAAATGTTGTGTGTTTGTTAAAGAAATTACTTTATGGTTTGAAACAAGCCCCAATGCAATGGTATAAAAGGTTTGATGCCTTTGTTTTGAAACATTATTTTTAAAGAAGCAATTATGATATTTACCTCTACTATAAAGGTAAAGGAGGTAAAAGTTTTTTTTATACCTAGTATTTTATGTTGATGATATGTTACTTGCAAGCTGTAATAAATTTAAAATTGATGATATCAAACAGAAGTTGAAATTTGAATTTGATACGAAGGATCTCGGTTCTGCCAAAAAGATCCTTGGTATGCAGATTTTAAGAAATGGAGATAAGGACATGTTATTTTTGCATCAACGTGATTATATGGTAAAACTCTTAAAAAGATTTAATATGTTTGACTGTAAAGGTATGCAGATTTTAAGAAATAAAGATAAGGGCATGTTACTTTTTGAATCAACATGATTATATAGTTAAACTTCTTAAAAAGATTAATATGTTTGATTGTAACTTGTTACTTTACCTCTTTCAAATAATTTTAAACTTTCATATGAGTTTTATCCTAAAATTGATGAAGAATTTGCTATAAGTCTAAAATTCCATATGCAAATGTAATTGGATCTATTATGTATCTAATGGTTTGTACAAGACCTGACCTAACTCATAATATTAGTATACTTGGTAGGTTTATAATTAATCCAAGAGAAGCACATTGGAATGCATTAAAATGGATTTTGAGATACTATAAATTTAGGTCTTGTGTTTAAAATGAATAAAAGGGGGATTACTTTGAAGGGGTTTATAGATTCTGATTTTCCTGGAGATAGAGATAATAGAAAGTCTACTACAGCTTATTGTTTTACTCTCTGTGATACTGCTATAAGCTGGAAATCACAATTACAAAAGGTAGTAGCTCTATCCTCAACTGAGGCAGAATACATTGATGCTTCTGATTCTGTTGAAGAAGGCATTTGGTTAAGTAGAATGCTGAATCAAATTGGATTTGTTGATAAAAATGCAACTTTATTTTTTTATAATCAAAGTGCCAAACATTTGAGTAAAAATCCCATGTGTTCATGATATGATTAAGCATATAGATATTAAATATTACTTTATTAGAGATATTATATCTAAAGGAATTTCGAAAATTGGTAAAATTCCTACCCAGTTTAACCCCTCAGATATGGGAACTAAGATAATACATTTAAACAAGTTTCTTAACTGTTTGAAGTTGTTATCTATTGACACTCTATGATGCTGAACATGTACTTGAAGCAAATGAAAAATAATTGACGATGTTTGCTCTTGGCTACACTTATTAAACTCAAATTTCTGATAGCAAGGTGGAGATTTTTGATGCTTGAGCCCTAATCAATGATGTGTTTCCAGAAATTTTGGCTCAAAGTTGTGTTTTGCTGATACATGTTTCTATTAGTAGAAACGTTTTTTATGAGATGATGAACGTGTTCAAATTTTGATCCTTGAATATTTGTATTATTGATGTGTGTTGTATATATGTGCATAGTGCTGGATCTTTTGGTCTTTTTCTGCCTTTCGAGATTCTTCTAACCTTTTGGGTTCTTCTCAGAGACGCATTTTTCTTATAGATTAGGGTTTGATCTGAGTGTTCTTTATATCTCTTGATGAGCTTGTAAACTGAGATCATTACATATTTTTAGCCCCTGTAATCTGTATTTCTAAGTGATTGCTATGAAAATAAGGGTTTTCTTGCGGTCGCGATTTCAATAGGCGATTGTGAAGTTTTTTGAGTGATTCTTCATAGATCTGTAGTTTGTTGTTAAAGAGATAAATGTTCTGTGCTTTTCTCGTGTGTTGGTAGAACATTTAGTAACTTCTTGCCATTTTTGGTCTGTATTGTGCAACCGAGCAGATATCCATTATTTGGATGCTCAACAGGAAATGTAGTCGTTAGAAGTGGTTGCCAAATCTACGAGGCTTAGGCTGAAATAATTCTTTGTGTTCAATCTTTAATTTTCTGTAAGTTTATTTTCTGATCGATTAATGTTTGGTGGGATTTTGTTTTAATATTGTGTGTCGTGGGCCTTTTCATGTTCAAAATGAAAGTTTTCTTATTGTGTAGATGAGATGTATATAATGACTCTTAACTTTTCCTTTTGAATAAACTTAAAAAACCAATAAAGGAAATGAAAAGATAAGTATGATGAAATGTTAGTTGATGATGGCCTACAATTTGAATTTTTTTTACTATGACGATGGGATTCAGCGACTATGAAGTGTGAAGCTATGACTGGCCTTGATGGGTGCAAAAAATCGAACTTTAGCATATCGATTTGGGATCTAAGCTCGGGATTGGCTATGTTATATTTGTCTCAAGTAGTTATTGAAAAAGGAATTTTCCATAATCCCACTCACATACAGTTTTACCTCTTTGTGTAATTGTCTTTAGTTTACTCGTAAAAGTTATAATATTAACCTTGTTTTTTTTTTAGCCCTTTAAAACTGAATATTATTTTTTTGATACCTCAAAGTATACTACAAAAATATAACTTCTATTATTCTCACAACAATTGGTGAGCTTGTGTACAGGTTCATGTACATTTGATGTTGAAAATTTTGATGGAAGCTTTCCATCTGTTATCCTAAATCCATTTTCATGGACCAAGGTAGGAAAATCTCTTTTTCCATGCATTTTTCAAGTCATAAATGTATGTCTTCCCTTAACTTTCTACCTTTATAATATGATTATTAATTTTCAGATTGCGAATATTATATTTATAGATGCGTCTGTTGGTACCGAATTTTCATATGCAAACACTTCACAAGTTTACTCTTCCTTGGATATCAAATCAGCAAAAGACATTCTCACATTTCTTAGGAAGGTAGGTTGACATATCATAGATATATTTTTTTTGAGGTGAAAATTGAGGCAATAGAAATGAAAATTTATGTGGAACTTACTAGTAGTCCTTTTACATTCACACCTATATGCACTTCCCCACCTTTTTAGGTTAGAGAGCTAAAAATATATTGATAATAATGCAATGCAGTGGTTATTGAATCATTCTATGTTTTATCAAAAATCGTCTATATATTGAGGGTGAATCCTATAGAGGCAAACTTGTTCCCATGGTTGTAGTGGAAATATTACTTGGTAGTATATATGAAACTTACAATATTCTATTTCGAATTTTTTTTATCCACCTATCAAGCTTGATTAAGTTGTTAGTCTTGATTATAATGCAGGAAACGAAGCAAGACTTCAGCCACAAATGTCCTTTCAAGTATTGATTCAAATATACGAACTTCTTATTATTTATTTGCCAATATTAAAAAAATACATATTTTATGTTAATAGTCAAGTACTTTTGAAATTGAAACAGGGATACATTATTGGCAATGGAGTAACGGATCCAAACATTGATTTTAATGCACGATTCCGTATACTCATCGTATGGCACTTATATCCAATGAATATTTTGAGGTAATCTTTTTTATTCAGTTATTTTGAAGATAAAATGCTGCATATTGCATCTTATTTTATTAAATTTCAGTTAGAAAAAATTAGTTGTTTTGGAAAATATTACAATCACTATCCAACTAATATACATTGTGCAATTGCCCTTCAACGGATCCAAAAGGTAACATTTTGCATCTTATTTTATTTTTCATTTCCTTTAACATTTATTATGGTTGTAAACAATAGATATTGCAGTGTTTAAGTCATATAAACCAAGTTCAGATTTTGAATCCAAAATGTGGAAACGAAGCATCGAAACCAGATGATTTTGGATGGGATCAAACATTTTTGAAAGACAATTCAATTGATCATCTTGTCCTCTCAACAGCAGAACACGAGTGTCATGTAATTTAATTAATCCTCTATGTATATATCAGTACACAAATTTGTTTTTATACAAATTAAGCCAAGACTTACTTTGTCACTGAAGAAAGAACTTTAAAAATCTATTTTTGGTAGAAAAGAAACTTAAGGTAACTTTTGTTTTCCTTAGCCATGCATGCTCAGTTTTTCACGAACAGGTTTCTTTTGTATAGAATCAAGATTATATAATATCTGATGATTGGGCAAATGATCCGATTGTTCGAGAAGCTCTTTAGATTAGAAAGGTACGTTTAATTGAAAAGGGTTAAAGATTTAGTATGTGTTACCACGTGTTATTTGTCAACAAAAACAGTATATATAATCAAAATGTTTATAGTAACCTCGTTATTTGATCACCAAGGAATGACAACAAGGTGGTAAACGTGCTATGATGGAATATCCTATGAACAGAATGTAGAAAGTGCTCTTGAATATCATAAAATTTTGATCAAGAAAGAGTACCGTGTTTTGGTAATCAAGTAAGTAATATTAGTTTCTGTCTTAAATAGAAATTGTGACTTAATTTGTTCAACGTTTAATCTAATAGATCAACTAAATATATATATGTTGGTTTAAAATTTTTGAAGAGAATTAAACGAAAAAACGTAAGTACCCAAATACTTTAACTTGGTATATGTCGTCTAATTATATGGATTCGCATTCTCAATCTGACTATTGATGACGATTGGAGATCTTGGCTTGTTAATGTCCAAGTCGCGGGGTTGTTTCTTGTTCTTGATTTATTATATATATGTTGATTGGTGTTATTCTCAAAATTGCAACTCACTTTACCCCTTGTAGATACACATAGATATACAAGAAGAATGACTTCGATCTTACATTTGTAACAGTCAAGGCAAGAAAAGTTTGAATGTGTCATTTCTTACAATGATTTGAAGAAAAAGAAATTAAAGTGTATGTTTTCATTTGGCAGGGTGCTAGACATACAACATCAAGGTTTATGCCTAAAGAATGTCTAGCAATGGTCCATCGCTAGCTCTCTAGAAGTCCTTTATAGGTAGGAATGTTTTGGGGTTGCACTTGTGCCCTTAATTCATATATCATGTTGGAAATTACTTCTCTTGTGCGCTATATAAATTGTGGTGCGTGAAACTTATTCAGTGTTAGAGAAATAAAGTTCTCCACTGTATTGCTTCTCTTATGTCATTAGCTTTTAGTACTTGTGTACTGATGGATTGTATTATGCTTTTTGTTTCAAGTGGTTTTTGATGATTTAGTAATGTGATATGTTGCTGTTAGTATGTGATATAAGTTCATTTAATGACACTTAATATTTTAAGAGTAGGGATGTGTGTGGTTTGGTCAATTTTGGGCTCAAACCATGTTGCGGAAATTAACACCAAGATATTCAATTATGCAAATCGGGCTCGGTTTCAACCAAAAAATCACACACCAACCAAGTAGGATAATACACGGATCTTTTCAACATGTTCAACATGCAAAGAACATTAGACTAACACCAAATTAATCAAAAAAATGGCCAACATATACAACCAATGCATACAATGACTTCAAGAAAAGATCACACAACAATTATTATATGATATTTCGTGTAGTTTGTATCTCAAGAACCCATATATCCTCTCATCGTCAACCACAATCACTAGATTGGTCACTCATCATACCTAACTAGTAAACCACAATAGGTTCTAAGTTCATGGAATGTTCCTCTATCACTACCTCACCTCTCTCAATTTAGGTAGAAAATGAGTTTCCACCTAATAAAGGTGATAGGAGTATCACTCCCTTACTCCACCCAATTAGGATTCTTAATATATAGAGGATTCCAAAAAATTAATCATACCACATGTCGTGATCCAAATGTTTCTCTCTTCACCCCCTTGTATATATTATCAATGCACCCTCATGCATGCATATTCTATATATTAGTTGATATACTTATTGCTAAAGCACCTCTAAAATGAGAACATACCAAGTATCAATCATTACAATAATAATCACCACTACACTGCAACACATTACACATAGTAATATGATCACTCTCAAATTCATGCAAAAATACAAATCAAACATAGTGAAATGTAACATAAAACAGTGAACTGAATTACCCAATCATTTATGCAAATGAGATTTTACATAGATGAAAAAACAGTATTCATGTTTATTATCAATAAACCACACTCAGGTCATAACTAGACCCATTGAAAACATTCGCATCCCCTCTCACCTTACCTTTCCGTTTATCTTTCTTAAAATTGCCATCTATAGATTTTGAAACATTTTGTTGAACCAAAATTCCTCTCATTTTCCGTTTTCAAATAGAAAAATCTCATTTTCTATTAAAAATCTCCAAATTAAAACGGGTAGTCATTTTTAACAAAGAGCAACCAAAAAATACAATTAGGACACACAAAGTACCCCTAAAGTTGCAATATACGCCATTCTAAATTTTAGGGTTTCATGAGATTCGTGATCTCAGATCAAGAGAATGGTAAAATAGGAAAAGTTCAGGTATTCTATGGGAATGATCAATGTAATACAAAGGTATGTAAACAAAATCAATTTTTCACTCCATGCAAGTCTCACACGGTGACTTAATCAGTAATTATATCAAAGAAATAATAAGCTACTTTTACCAATTAAACTTAACACTT
>CAIGRP010078737.1:0-11094 GCA_903798385.1 Fraxinus cuspidata
ATATGGGGTATTAGTCTTTCAAACATCTTTCAAGCTTTCTAGTGTTCGCCCCCTGCACTAGCCATTGTAATTTACTGCTTTCAAGAATTGTAATTTCTAGCTTTCAAGCAATCAATGATCAAGTTATTTCCAATGCATTTTAATTTCATGTTGCAAGCCTTCTACAAATTGTGATCAAATTTTACTTTCGTCCCGAAACGACCGAGAGTAGGCGGAAGGTAGTTTAGCGGAACAGATGCCGCACGTTGTCCCTTTCTGTGTCAAGAAGAAAGGCACCCCGTGAAACTTGGTATGGGAGATATATGAAATTCTCTTTGGTCAATTAAGGTCTTTTCAACACCTTTCTTTATTCAGGATCTTCAGAAAGGATTCTAGATGTGATCCAACTACTTGTTGAGAGTGCTTCTTCAATATAGTCTAGCGGAGCAGACTACTGCGGCACGGTGTCCCTTTCTGTGTCAAGAAGAAAGGCACCCCGTGAAACCTTGGAAGGAAAACTCTAACAGGACGTTTCTTATGAGAAATCAGATTCATCTGCTCAAAAACCAAGTAATAACTGGAGACTAGAATCCTTACCAAGAAACTTAGTAATAACTACCCAGATAACAAGTAGTAACCATCAAAAAGTCAACACGGATTAAATACCGACCTTGATGTATCTCCATGAACAAAATATAAAATTGAAGATAGATTACAATTCCTCTAGCCAATGTGCCAATGTGAAAATTGTCTGCTACTTTATAGTGATTCCAATAGCTTTGTCTCAACATTGACCGGCGACAGTGAATTATAGGGAGACAAAATTATGTGAAAATATTGGCTGAAATTGATCATTTTTTATTGTGAATAATCTAAACGAATGAAGGAAAAAAAAATTAATGTTACAAGTTTTAAATTGACAGAAACAGATTATGGGGTAAAGGAATTAGCAGAAGAGGAAGAAACGGCCAATCCCAAGAGCATTATAGTCGACGAGTTGGCTAACTGAACGGGAGAGGAGATGAACGGCAGTCACAAACTGAAGGAGAGGAACGGCACGAATTGATGATTACTGAAGCAGGAGAAATCATAAGGTTTCAACCTTTTTTTTTTTAAAGCTAAATCAATTGAAGTCGGTTGGGTCGGGCTATAACCATATTTCCTGCTAAAAATATAAATAAAATTGAAAACAATTCCTCTAATTATTAGCCTACGAACATGTTATATTTTTTTATTGGCAAAAGATATATCTTGCGTGTCAATTTTTTTTCGAAAAAAATACACAATTTTGTGAGCGCAAGTCCTCGCTACTAAAAATTATGAAGTAAATTGTAGCCCTATGAAACTTCATTTTTGTGAATGAACTCTGCCTACAAATCTCAATTTGTCAACGGAAATTTTGCGGGGAATGTATAAATCTCTTGTAGCGTACGGTGTGGACATTAAGTGAGTAATATATGTGATTTTACAAAATATGTGTATAAAAAATATACATGACCAGTTTAAATTATAATTTAAACTTTTTCAAACACAATTAATTAACCCGTTGGGTTTTATAATGCAAACCATTTCAGAGCTGTCATGACCGAGTTTGAGCCGGCTGGTCCGATCCTAGTTTAATCTGCCGGACTAATTTGATGAAACGAACATTCTCTTTCTGTGAGTTATTTGTTGCTCACATATTGTGGGAAAGAATGGCAGGGCAATTCTCCTTTGGCAAAGAAGAAGTATGCCTTCGCATGGCCACCTTGCCAATAGAGAACAACCCTGTTACTCCTTTACCCACACATTTTCCTTTTCCTCAAAGCAGCCATGGAGGTTCCATTTCTAAGAGCTTACTTTTTATACTCTCTGGTTCGCACCTTCATTTTGGATATGCTGAAACTAGATGTGGCATATGCTTGGATTCCTCTATGGTTTCCCTTTACTTTTCATTAGCCATGGTCCCAAGTCACTTTGCACCTTTTTTTTTGACGTTTGTTCTATGCATTTTCATATCTATTGCATGACATTTTCATACACACCCATTTCATATTTTTTTTAAAATCATATGTTATCATTTACAGCCTCCCTTGATTATTTTTGCAATATTCTATTCGATATTCGTACGTTCTAATAATTTTTTCCTCAACATTGAAAATGACAAGGGTTTATTTCCACTGTGCGAACGCGATTCTTCCGTAATAAAGTAAACAATTGTACCAGTAACACTTGTCTAAGGCTACGGCCTAAGTGATCCAGTCTTGTTTCTAGCTTGAAATATTTATTATAAATCATAATAACCAGTTAATTACTAGAATATTGGATGATTCCACTGGTTGAGGAATACAAAAATATGCTATAAATATCCTTGTTGCACGCAATACACCACATATTTTTATGAGCTATAAATAGATACGAGCGCTGAGCACTGTTGATCAAGTCTCTTCAAAGTATATGGATGCATTACTGGGCAATTACTCCATTGGCAGTAGGCTACTTGACTGTTATATATGGCTGTTTTACTTAGCTCACTGCCAAGGGAGATTTGCCCGGCAATTCACCCATATATAAAAATAATTGTGGCCATATATATCTACAATTTTTGTAAAATCAGGTATTATTAAATTTTTAAGTTTGGGAGCCGTGATATGCAAGTTTTCCGACTAGGGTAGCAGCCAAGTTCCAGTTCTCTTTTTGTTTTGGTAATTTTTTGCACAGACTTTCCATTTCTTTTCTTTTTGTTTATATCCCTTTATGTGGTTTCCAAACTGCACCGCTTCCATGAATCTATTCCGCAAGAAGAAACTCTTGACACTTCGACCAACCTCAACGACAATGTCTTCTAAAAAAATTTGACTCTCAAAACTTCAAGGGTGACAGTTGAAGTGCCTTCCTCTTGGTTTTTGTCTTCGGAGGCAACACATGATGGGAGGCCAACTGCGGGACGCTATTGGACAGGGCTACCGTTGAATCCGATGATGTGAAGAGATGGTCTGTACAGTCCTCGCATTCTCGGAACAATAATGCTAAGTGTACACTCCATCCCTTATATGATTTTTGACATCACTTTGTTTTCAAAAAATTGTAGAAGAGAAAAGTGTTTTTTTTTCAAAAAAAAATTATCCAATAGTGTGTTGTCACGTGGTACATGTACATAATGATGTACATGTAGCATGATTATTCTGGGAATACCAAGTAAAGAAACCGTTGATACTCTCATGGTGAAGTCAACTGCCAGTATAAGGGGTAATGGGTGTGGAAGAGACACACAAGTAGATGTTTAGCTATTGTTTAGAGAATGCATACATTTCTCATTATCTGCACATGACTATTTAGTATTTATAGAGAAAGAGTTCTTATGAAATTAGGATAGTACAATCGGCTAACGATGATTGTTCATAGATTCTTGAGTAAGTTATATTAAATTTCCTTTAGTGAGTTTGTTCCTTATGCGACTGGATTTCGTTGTGGATAATGATTTTCCATAATCCTCAAGGATCCCAGTGTTAATTTTCAAGAACTCATGAGGTAGTTTCCTTATCAAATGCTTCCTTCCTAATGTATGTACCAAAACACGAATCCAAATGTCATGGAAGCCTTCAATAGACAAACTTGCAAGTGCTTTGCCTAGTATTTCCAACTGCTAGGCGCCCCATCGACTGGCGAAGCTTATGTTAACAGATGATGTTATGAAAAGACATATTTTCCGTGTTGGAGCTTACGTGGTGCCTTTGCACATTTTAGGGTGTAAAACATTTCATGATAAATAAACAATTATGCGGAACCTATTAAATCATATTTCCACCCATAACTCTCAGATTCGAAAGTCCTTTAGAAAGTTGAAAATATTATACAATTTCTCTAATCTATTCAAGCCCTTAATTCATGCATTGATGGAAAATCACAAACTCTCTTGTAGATTAGAAATCCTCTTTCTCATTTATGTATCCCTCATGATTTTTTCCAAATTAAGAAAGAAACATGTATATATTAAAGAGATAGAATCCATGTCGAATAAAGATAATATATAGATCAATATATAAGTGCTTGGATCACTCCTTTTAACAAGGCTGACCTTTTAATGTGAAACGCCAAGTCTTAATATGGTATCGGAGCCCATTAAGTTTCAATGAGCAATTTGATCTGATTAAGACTCCAAAAATGAGCAAACGAATTTCAAGATTGCTTTGCTCAATCAATTCACTATCTTGTAAGGCCTTGTTAAGGGATAAATTTCTCATCAAATAAAGATAAATATATAGACTAACATACAAGAGTTTGGATTACTATTAAACTAGATTTAGGATGTCTTAAAGGGATGATTCTACATTAAGCGGGAAGAATAGTCAAGTCATCAGATGAAGGAGGTGATACTATAATTTGAAAGAGTTTGGTGATACGGGAGATAGAATGGACACGCAAGAGGCATGGATGGAGAGACAAGATACATTGCTTGCTACTTTGCGTAGGGAACAACCTAGAGTTGTTCTTAATACAAGGAAGCAAGATAGGCGGGCATCATAGAGCGAATTTCGCTGGTGAATGAGAAGTGGATAGTGATATTATAAGGATGCATTGGTGGATGTCGAATTAGGATGAATGAGGGATAGATGCGTTAGGCATAAAAGAAGGGATATAAATCCTACTGGAGATGGTGTTAATAGAAGTATGTGAATATCAAATTGACAATTCCTTCATTAAAAGGAAGGAGTGATCTGGAAGCATACTTGGAGTGGGAAAAATAATTAGAGTTGTTATTTGATTGTCACAACTACTTGAAGGAAAATAATACTTGAATTTACCGATTATGCTATCAGGATCAAGTAGTAACATCTAGGAGAAGAAACTGTGAGAGGTCTATTAATAAATGGGAAGAATTGAAGGCTACCATGCGGAAGAGGTTCGTGCCTAATCATTATTATAGGGAGTTTCATTAAAAATTGCAAAATATCTACCATGGTCCTAGAAGTGGGGAAGATTATCACAAGGAGATGGAGATTTCTATGACTAGAGCGAATGTTGAGGACGATATGGATACCACCATGGCCTGATTTCTGAATTGTTTGAATAGAGAGACAGCTAATGTATTAAAATTGCAATATTATGTGGAATTGGAAGACATCCTAAATGTATTTATGAAGGTAAAAAGACAGTCGAAGAGGAAAGGGGCAGCTAGACATACATTGGATTCTTCGGGTTCTAACTCTTATTGGAAATTGAATTGGGATGATAATAGAGGTGATATGGCCATTTCGAATAGTAAGACTGAACCACCAGAAGAAATGAGGAAGTTGTGTGTAAAATTACACCTAAAATGGAATCCCAACTTTCTAAGACTTGAGAAATCAAATGCTTTAAGTGTTTGAGATCGGGGTACATTGCTTCTTAATGTTCAAACAAAGGGTAATGATCTTGCGTGACAATGGAGATGCGGTGAGTGATAGTGATGGTGATGATATACCCGCGTTAGAGTATGCTAATGAAGAAGATGGAATAGAGTACTAGCTAAGAGGTGCGTTATTTGTGGTGATTCGTGCTCTCAATACACAAATTAAATTGGATGGTGTGAAGAAGCAACGAGAGAACATCTTTCGTACTAGATGTCATGTCAAAAATAATGCATGTAGTTTGATTATTGATGGGGTAGTTGTACTAATATTTCTAGAACTACACTTTTTGAGAAATTAGGATTGGCAACGATAAAACATCATAAGCTTTATAAATTGCAGTGGTTAAATGAATGCGGAAGTGTTAGGGTACGTAGGCAAGTTTTGGTGAATTTCTCAATTGGGAGGTATAGTGAAGAAGTGACGTGTGATATGGTTCCTATGTATATTGGGCACATTTTATTGGGAATGCCATGTTAGTATAATAGGAAGGTCAAACATGATGGATTCAAGAATAAGTACAACTTACTCTTGTACCATTAACGCCACAACAGGTCTATGAGGATCAATTAAAACTAAGAGGTGAAGAAGAAAAGAAAAACAAATAAAGGCGAGGCGACAAGAAATTATGAGAGAATATTGTGAGGTGGCTAATTGTGAGGAAAAAAAAAACAGAGCCACAAGAAAGAATATAAATAGAGTTGAGAGGAGAGGAGAGGAGATGAGAGAAAAATCAAAAGTGAGTTTCTATGCAAAAAAATGTAAGATCAAGAGGGTTTTAATGAGAACTAACAAATCCAACTCCAGTTTGGATATTTCTTTATTGCAGGAACTCAAAGACTCATTCTATAAAAACTTATTTATTGGGATACCACCCATTGAGTATCCTATTGATTCGATGCGAGTGGAGAATTTGATGAGCATTGAAGGAGAAACATTCAACTATGGCATGGTAAATAATCAATACCCTATACAAAGGTTAGATGATGGTCTAACACGTAGTAATATATTTTCACATGGGGCATGTACTTTTACACATATTAATGCATCTAATATTTCTATGAGAGTAATAAGTCGTTTTTCATATGCATTCATAGGCAATCAATTACTAGTTAATGATATTCTAGTATGTTACAAGAAATTAATTGAGCATGATAGACATTTGGGGTGCATTATTGGTGATTGGAGGCATGAGAATCTATATTTCAATCTTAAAGTCATTAACCATTTTAGTTCAAATTTATGGAATATGTTGGGAACCAATTTAGTATCATCTACTATTTGTACTGCACAATTTGATATGGTTTAAATCCGTTAACTTTATTTGGTTTAATTTCTTTAACTGTTATTGTAAGTGGTAGCTTAAATAGAAAGTAGGAGATTGAATTATATGCATCTCAAGGTAGCAAGAGGAAGAGGCGTAAAGTATTCGAACCTGGTGATTGGGTTTAAGTGCTTATACAAAAAAGGTCAAGATTGCATTCTAGAGGAGATGAACCATTCCATGTCAATGAAAAGATTGAAACCAATGGCTACAATTTGGATATTCAAGGTAAGTTTATGATAATTTGCATTTTTGTTGTTTCTTATCTTTCTCTCTTTAATACAGGTACAGACTCAAGGTCGAATTCTTTCGAAAGGGAGAGGGGATGATGTGATCCATGATATGATGACAAGTTCGAGCAAGAATCCACTGATCATTGAGGAAGGGCCTATGACTAGGTCGCGAGCAAAACGGGTTAAAGAAGCTGGGTGATTACTTACTCAAGCCACTTGAACGAAACATTGATCACGACAAGCAAATGAACAAGTTTCATGTTGAGCTTGGAAGAAGAAACAAGATGGATCAACATGATTTAAGCAACAGACGAGGGAGCTGAACGAGGAAGCTATGCTACCGCATAGTGTAAATAGGCATGTGGTCGCCTGTCGCCATAGCGAATCAGAACTAAAGGCTGTCAGTTGGTCTATGCGACTGTATGCAAGAAGCCCATGCGGCCGTATAGTGCAATTCTGGTTGCGAATTTTCCAAATTTCGCACAATCTCATATTTCAGTTAAAACTTTATCTTGTGATATCTTTTGTTATTTTTAAAGTTTAATTCAATTTTAAGTAGATTTTATGAGTTTCATATAAATATGACTCATTCCATTCATTGTAAAGACATATACAATTTGAGAGATATTATTGCGAGACATTTTGCTTTCTTATTGTTCTTCATTGAATTAATTTTGAACTTACCAAAAATTAAATTCTTGTGGCATTCTATAATTTAAGTAAGGTTCATAAGTTTTGTGATCACGAGGTCAAGATATTGTTAGCGATTGTTTTGGTTCTTTGGTTCAATAATTTATTGGGTCGTGCTTTTCAAATGTTGATTCTTGGTTTTCTTGGGTTTGTTCTAATTTGTAGTGGGTTCCGTAGCTACTATTACTATCACAATTGTAGTTGGACGAAGGTGTATACCTTAGTTAATAAGGACAACTGAAAAAATTTATAATTTGAATTTCAAAGGCGGTTGTGACCTCGTAATGCGGTTACTAATGGTTGATGCAGTGAAAGAGTTGGTTTTTAATATAGCATGTGATTCTTCTTGGTTTGAATAATATGATAGATAGATTATAGCTTGGGGTCGAGGCAATGTGGTACTTTGTTCGAGATATGTATTTGTTGAAAACGTGTGAACTAAATCTCTCATTAACTAAACATAGGTTAGTTAATTAGTTTATGAAAAATTGTACTACTTCAAATAATATAGAAATATCTTAACGAATCCCAACAAATACAATGATTCATAACAAAACGAGTAATTGTAGCGCCAGTCCTATATTCTTAAAAATGTGCAAATTTTACCTCAAACTTCAAATTGTATGCAGTGTTAGTTCCAAACCTTTCAAATTGGCGCAACTAAAGGACCTAGACGATTTTCATTCAAAAATCTGTTACTTGACAAAAGGTCAATTCTGAAAAGGGTAAAATGGTCATTTAAAATTGTATTCATTAGGAGGGTAATTTGCATTAGAAATCTCAAACATTTTAAAAATGTGCAGCAAAAATCCAAAACCTTAATAAATGTGTGTCAAAAAGTACTGTAACGATTTTCATTCAAAAATCTATCAATTGATAAGAATATTTCACTCCCAATCTACGCAACCACCCAACCCCAATGTCTAACCCCTACCCATCCATTGGTAGGTGGAGAAGCCTTCGCTAGTTTTTCTACCGTTGGTGTTGAAGATATTTTATTTATCTTTATTTATTTCTTAGTTTTTAAAAGTTCTTACTGAGAGCAAATGGAGCTAATGGAGATGGGGAAAATGGAATTGACAGAGGTGGAGGACATGAGGCAACCAAGGTGGTTGATGCTGCTGTGGGTTGAGGTTGACCAAATATATTCATCTTCACCTATCCATCCAACCTCAACCATTACATGTAACCATTACATGGAACAAGCCTAATCTGTCTTGACTGGTGAGCCTCAGAACAACCACCGCTATATAATTTCCTCTACCTTCACCGACCACATTTTCCCATCCACATTCCAATTATCTCCATTTCCTACTAACAAGAACTTTTAATGAATTTGGAAGAAATAAATAAAGAAAAATAAATTTTTTTCAAAGTAACAGTAACGATAGTGGTGGAAGCTCCCCCACCTAACAATGGATAGGGTTGGGTAGGTGAGAGGTTAGGTGCTGGGTTGGGTGATTGTCTGGATTTATTAGAGTGTAACATAAGTGCAATTCTTCCTTTAATGAAAAGAAAGCACGCAACTTTTATTCTAGAATCACATGCTCGAGCTGCCACAAAATAAAAAATGGCATCCAAATCGGATATACGAGGCTATCATCTTAGATAAATTCTCACTATTTCATTCTTGGGGTCGAGGTATCAGTTCTCTCCCCCAGCACTCTCGCTTGGAATATTTTCCAACTTTTCTTTTTCTTTGATTTTTAGATACTTCTAAATGATTGTGTCAAGCCATAGGAGGACGCACTTTCATTTTATTCTTAAGAAAAAAAATTATTTTGTAAAATATTGAAATGGATCACTATTGAATCATGTGTCAACGCCAAACTTACTCAGCATATTCCTCCTTTGAGGACGTAATCTATGGGCACGGAATTTGGTAATATTACGATCCCTATTTAAAATCAACTTCATCTAACCTCCTCCCTGAGGCCCTCCTCCAGACGGCACCTACACCTGGAAAAGATGTTATGTATTGAGAGACGTGCTTGGACTCCACCCAAGAATCAAGTTAGAGTAAAATATTTCCATAAAATGTGGAACCATTCCAATAATAATTTCCATGTCAGTTCAATGTGAATTTTCATGCTCTACTCTTTAACATGAACAAAAGATTAATCGAGAGGGAGTTTGAACCACAAATAAGAAATGGTATAAAGTCTCTCCCTTGAGGTCACTAAATCTGCTAGTCCCATCTCTGTGTAACCAAGGAGAGACCTTAGAAGGAAAACTCTAACAGGACGTTTCTTATGAGAAATCAGATTCATCTGCACAAAACCAAGGAATAACTGGAGACTAGAATCCTTACCAATAAACTTAGTAATAACTACCCAGATAACAAGTGGTAACCATAAGAAAGTCACACGGATTCAATACCGACCTTGATGTATCTCCATGAACAAAATATAAATTGAAGATAGATTACAATTCCTCTAGCCAATGTGCCAATGTGAAAATTGTCTGCTACTGTATAGTGATTCCAATATCTTTGTCTCAACATTGACAAGGGCTATAAAAAATGTGCCCTTGTCAATGTTGAGACATAGCCAACTAAAAATCAGATTTACCGGTGACAGTGAAATCTATATGAATAAAGAAAAAAAAGAATTAATGTTACAAGTTTTAAATTGACAGAAACACATTCTGGGGTAAAGGAAATAGTAGAAGCGGAAGAAACTGCCAATCCCAGGAGCATTATCGTCGACGAGTTGGCAAACTGAACAGGAGTGGAGATGAACGGCAGTCAAAAACTGAAGGAGAGGAACGGCACGAATTGATGAGTACTGAAGGAGGAGAAATCACAAGTTATTATTATTATTATTATTAATTTTTTTTAGTAAAATCAATTGAAGTTGGTTGGGTCGGGCTATAACCCATATTTCCTGCTAAAAATATAAATAAAAATTGAAAAACTTCCCACTACTTATTAGCCTACGAACACATCACGTTTTTCTTATTGGCAAAAGATATATCTTGCGTGTCAAATTTTTTGTCAGAAAAATTACACATTTTTTTGAGCACAAGTCCACCCACTACTGAAAATTTTGAAGGAAATTGTAGCCCTATGCAACATCATTTTTCTGGGGGAAAATGAACTCCGCCTACAAATCTCAATTTGTCAATGGAATTTTTTTCTTGTAGTGCACGGCATGGACAATAAGTGAGTAATAGTTGTGATTTAATAAAATATGTGTATAAAAAATATATTTGACTAGCTTAAATTATAATTTAAGCTTTGCCAAACACATTTAATTAACCCATTGGGTTTTATAATGCAATCCATTTCAGAGCTGTCATGACCGAGTTTGAGTCGGCTGGTCCGATCCTAGTTTAATCTGCCCGACTAATTTGATGAAACAAACATTCTCTTTCTACGAGTTATTTGTTGCTCACATATTGTGGGAAAGAATGGCAGGGCAATTCTCCTTTGGCAAAGAAGAAGTATGCCTTTGCATGGCCACCCTGCCAATGGAGAACAACCCTGTTACTCCTTTAC
>CAIGRP010078741.1:0-19987 GCA_903798385.1 Fraxinus cuspidata
ACATTTTCAAATTGCCTAATTAAATTAATACCCCTTATAAATTGGCAGAGTCTAGTGCAAACGAATACATATAGCCTATAATTTTGTTGGGACTGACCAATTATTGTTTGTTAATTCCATTTAAACTCGTTGTCTCCATTTCCCAGCTCTTTTAATGGGCTTTTAGATTTGTCTCGACTGTCAAATTGACAAAGAACGTCCAAAGGGAGACAAAGAAGGGGAGAGAGAGAGAGAGAGGAGGAGGAGGAGGAGGATAAAAGGGTGTTTTTTCTTTTAGGGTAAATTCTAACTGAAATTTAAGCAAAATTTTAATTCGAGACTTCAGTTCTGTTTCTAAATTTCATTATTCCGTCAGTTGTCAGGTTTCAAACTGATGAAAATTACTTAGCTCTTGTTTGGTGGGGATTAAAATCAGATTTTTAGTAAATTTTGATAAAAATCGATAAAAATATATGTTTGAAAAGTTATAAATTCAATAAAATATGTGATTAAAATCAATTGTTAACTTTAATTTTGATTGAAATTTGAGTTTTAATTTCTACTATACATGAGCTTAATTGGTTGGTATACTATCTCCCGAATCTTTCGTGTAGATGATATGCCAAGATTAAACTATGCCATAAAAGTGTTTGAATAACAAAAATGCTTTCGAACTATTTATTTAAAATCCATGTCATAACATTATTTTTTTAGGGTGTTGTGTATCGATTATATGGGAGATCAATTACAGTTACTAACTAAGCTATTTTCGTCGATTTGGATGATGATTAGTGATGGAATATGACACGGGTTAAAATTTTAAACTGAATTGAAGTTTGTCGACCCAATAAAGGAAAAAAATTCACTTTTCCTTTTTGTATTTTTTAATATTTTTTTTAGTGGGAACATTTTCGTCCTATCCTTTGTTTAGTGGATATTAAAATCAAATTTTAGTAAATTTTAATAAAATTGATAAAATATGTGGTTGAAAGTTTATAAACCATATAAAACCTCTGGTTAAAGATTTTAATCAACACCATACAGAGGCCTAAAATTTGGGAAAGTGCAGTTCATGTGCTTCACTAAGGGCCTCTTTGATTGCAACGAATTCCATGGAAAACGTTATATTCGAGGAAAACGAATTTCATTTTGACCATTTGATTGCAACGAGAAAATGGAAACCGAATTCCAAGGTACAAACACTTTAAATTGCATTTTTCTTGTTTGCGTGACAAACGAATTCATATGAATTTGATGGATTTTTATTTTTCAACTAGCATAGAATTAAAATTCATTTCCACATTTGCCTATCAAACGGATCATAACGGAATTTTGGACATTTTTCCATTCAAAAGGACTACTTAAGCATATTTATCCAAATTTAGGGCTGCACTGCTTGAAGGTTTGGGAATCATTTGTGCTTTCTGCAAAGATTAAGGACCCTATCTGCAATTTTCCCAATCAATAAGTAAAGTTTAAGCATTTGTGGGATTATTTATCCCGAGTTGGGCTCAGGTTTGTAAATTATTCATAAGCACTTGAGTAATTTTTATTCACAATTTTAGGGCTCCACAAAGTGCAATCAATTTATAAATCCCTTATTTCTATTTATTTATAATTTAAGTTGCTTATAAATACTTTCTAAATATATATTGATCACCCGTTTGATGACCTTTATTTAAAAACTCTTTATTCTACATTTTCAACTACATATTTACACAATAAAATATTGTGCAAATAAATTCAAAATTTTTCCACACTTTTTAACTAAACATTCTTCTAAAAATCACTATTTAAAATATTATTTTCCATGATTACGTAAATTCATCTTTATCAAAATAGTCCAATTTTATAATATTGGGCCCAAAATACAGTACAGGACGACCAACCCTACCTAACTATAATTTTTTGTCCAATATAGGGTTCCACGAGTTGATTTTTGGCCCAGAGGAATTTTTAAGAAAAGGACAATTAAGTGACGCAAGTAATTCACTCTAAAAAAAAAGTTTAAATAACAAAGTTTATAATTTTCATAAGTTTTGCTTGGTTCATCCATTCTTCGTGAAACCACGTTAGAGTTATGGAGTACATTTATATTTTTCAATAAATTTTCCTCTCCCTGACCCCTACAAAGTTAAAAAGGAATAATTTGTTGTGATCACAAAATATCAGGATATTTGATCAATTTCTATGGAAATCAATTCCGAACTAATACTATTTGTTTTATTCTGCTTTCACTTCATTTGTAGTTATTGCGCACCTCATTGCATTCGTATCCTTAATCTTTTTTGACAAATGAATTCTCAAATTTCGAATTTCACCCAAAAATTCATTAACCTTGAAATGACAAATCTTCCACTCACTTAAGCTGTGTTTGATATCAACTTTTTTCATGGAAATTGGAATTCTAATTGCATTTTCACCCTTAAATTGGTGTTTGATAGGAAAAATTTGGCATGGAAAATGAATTATCACCCCCCCCCCCACGCGCCTGTTTTCCACAAATTGGAGGAATTGTTTTTCCCAATTTTTTGTGGGAAAAGCAATTCCACTTCTGGCCGTCTTTTTTTTTTTTTTGGGCAATGAAAGTAAATTTCATAATCAATTATTAAAAAAAAATTTACTTTAATGGACAATTTCCATATAAAATGAAGCCAAACGAATACTAAACTTTCATGAAAAAATAGTAAAAAAATAGTTTTCGAGCAATTTTTTTTTTACTTTTTGGCAATGGCAACAAATTTTATAACCAATTGTAAAAAAAAAATTCACTTTAATGGATAATTTCCATATAAAATGAAGCCAAACGAATACTAAACTTTCATGAAAAAATGGTAAAAAATTAGTTTTCGAGCAATTTTTTTTTTAACTTTTTGGCAATGGCAACAAATTTCATAACCAATTGTAAAAAAAAATTTCACTTTAATGGACAATTTTCATGTAAAATAAAGCCAAACGTGAACTAAAATATCCAAAATTTCAAAATTGTTCCATGTAGAAAATTTTATTAATCAAACACACTTAATTAACAATTTCTTGGAAAACAAGTTCTAGGCAATTACTTTCCCTGGAATTCATTTTCTTTCCACCCATTTTCCATAATTGCAATCAAACGGACCCTTAGTAAAATTTTCAAATTCGTTTTTCATCTAATTTATACTTTGTCCTACATTCTTCAAGATTTTACCTTCACATAATTGAGTTTGCTCGAGTAATCGATGGCATTTGGTTCACCTTGACATTTAACAGATGATGCATCGGATTATATGTTAGTTCTACTAATTGAGGGTGTGTTTGAGCCACATTATTTTGGAAGAATGTATTTTGGAATAATAAAATGATGAAAAATGTGTGGTTGAAAAGGAATGAAAAGTTATTGACGTGATGGATAATATTATTTTATTGAAAAATGTGTGGTTAAAAATGAGTAGAAGAATGAGAATGAAAATTTTAATGTGTACCAAACAGGGGCTGAATGACCAGTGATTGAAGTGATTGAACGGGTCAAAAATAAACTTTAATAACCAACTTGAAATTTCTCATAAACCTCAGGGACCATTAGTGCAAATAACTTAAAATTAGATATAGAAAAGGCAAAGGCCATGATAGGGTAACAGGTAATTTGGCCTGGCACAGACACAAAAAGCATAAAACACGCGATGCGTCGCCGTTTGGCTTCCCATAGTCTCCTCCCCTGCTCATGTTCCATTGTCAATAAACCAAACAATCAACCAATGATGGGATAAAACCTGTCATATCGCCTTTCAAAATTACAAAAAACTCCCTCAGATATTCCCATCTGTATCGCCATCGCTTTTCCTTGATAATAATAACAATGCCAACCAAACACTACCTTCGACGACTATTGTCTCCGGGACGTCGTCGTTTTAGTGGCCTTCCGAGTTCTGGCATTTCCGTTATTGAGCCAACCGAACTCTTCATCCGCCTTCTTTGACTGAGTCAAGCCTCCGAGTCAGTCACCCAACTTGACCACTATTCTCTCTTCAAAATTCCCGTCATGATTATTGTACTGATTGGAAAGTTCCAATCCCGCTAATGAATCCAAAATTCATCTAATCTAAGTTAAGCAACTTGCTGTTTTCTAGGGTTTCATACAGTAGTGTTGGGACTGAGGTTTAAGTAAAGATGATGATATCGAGGGGGTTATTTGGATGGTCTCCGCCGCATATACAGCCTTTGACGCCGGTTTCGGAGGTGTCTGAGCCACCGGAGTCTCCGTCACCGTACCTGGACGCGAGCACTGTGGATGCCGTGCCGGTCGAGGTGGAGGACGATATTGATGCCGAGGGAGATGAGATCGAGCCGCCACCAGCCGCTGTACCCTTCTCCCGCCTGTTTGCCTGTGCTGACCGGCTCGACTGGGGTCTGATGGTAGTTGGATCTCTTGCTGCCGCCGCCCATGGCACTGCGCTTGTTGTCTACTTGCATTATTTCGCCAAAATCATTCAGCTTCTCCGCCATAGCTCCGAACCACCTGATAAGCTCTTTGACGAGTTCAATGAGGTATTCATAATAATTTTAGCATATTTGTGTTTTTGTGAAACCTGAGTTTTAGATTCAATTTGTAGTTAAATTAATGGTATTTGTGGTAATTGAGCAGATTGCAGGTTTGTAGTGTACTGTTTCATCCAATAGAGCAGAAAGCACGTATCTTCCTCTATATGGAATCATATTCAGCGTTATCAAGATTTTGAGGGGAGTATGGTATTCCAGGGGTGGACACGTTATATGTAACTTTTATTTCATAACTACGACTATCTAACTAGCTTACTTAGATTATCAGTATATCTAGGAAAGATTTTTAAGACTTGCAACTGCTGGAAGCTGGGTGGCAAGTGGACTTTAATATTTACCAAATTACGATTGTTTCATTAGAAGTTCTGAAATTCTGTGTATGTGTTCATTTCATTTTTTGTTTGAACAAGAAAGGGGAATTTCTGGTTGTTACCAAGGAGACTTTCCTAAAGAAACATGAACTTTAATCAGTCAGTCTTTTTCATTTTTTGCATGGAGCTGGAGGCATTAAGGTTTCATTTTATCCTTCAATAAAAATATTTGAATCAACTGTGTCGATTTATTTTGGAAAATTGATGATAAAGATTATATAACAAGTTTATATGTTTTGTTCTAGCACAATTCTGCTTGGAAACCCAAATAGACCCAAGTTTCTTAATGGATAACCAGTTGCTTCTTGTAGTGACTGTAAGTTTGGATCGTGCAAGTAGTCAAAATGCTTCTGGAATGAGTGTGAGGTTTATTAGGGGATTAAAAGTTCTTGCACTTGTTGCTTATTAAGTTGTCAATGTGACTGATTGTTGTAGGTATTATATGTATTTTAGGACAAATGTTAGGTGGCCAGTAATGAGGTTTTACCTTTACGGTATATATGGAAAGGACGTAATGGATGATTTGGAGGTTCTACGTGTCATTTAGCCGGAAGCCAAATAGTTTTATAATGCGTGGCTAAGAAAGAGTAGAACTACAATAAATAGTGTAGTTTTCTATTGCAAGTTAATGTGTACATACACTTTGTAGGTGTTGGCCGCCTGTTGACCTAATTTGGTGTGTAACAAGCTTTCATAGGATAGTATTAGGTGGGATTTATCATTCAGTGTGCCAATTAGGCAAGAGAGAATAGATATGATGTTGTCTTTATGTACTGCTAAAAGGTGACAAATTGATATTGAATTACTTTGGGAATTTGTAGCCACACCCCCCACACTTTTGTAATGGGTCCTCAACTAATTATTTTGGCCTTTAAGTTTGCAAACTTTCAATTTTGGTTCAAATTGGTCCATACTAAATGAAAACTATCACTTTTTTATTAAACTGTCGCATGCCTCTCGTAGGATTTTTTAGAGGGTTATTTTTGTCAACTTATCTCAATTTCTCACTAAAAACAGCTAATATGAAAGGTAATAAAAAAGAAAAATGACAAAACCAAAAAAAAAAAAAAAAAAAAAAACAGAAAAAAAAAAAGGAAAAAAAAAAAAAAAAAAAAAAAACAAAAAAAAAAAAAAAAAAATGAAAAATCCCTTCTCCCACCCCCACATCCACGGCACCCCTAATGCCTCCACCATATCCGCTATGCCACCCCTTAAGCCATTCCCCACCCCACTTTGTACTTGCTGTTTCTGGTTAGATTTGAATTGCCACAAATCTTGGGCATGTAGCCTGGAAAATAGCATCAAAGAAAATGATTCCATTCAGCTTTTTGACATTAAATTCTTTTTAGAAGCAAACTACAGAATGCCACTACCGAGCCCTCTACTGATGAAATCCTCTGTTTTTTTTTTTTCTTTTTATCTGGTTATAGTTCGTGATTTTCTTGTTAACTCTTCACTGTGAGTAATGTAACTGAGAGACTTTGTATGTGCAATCAAAATGGATTAACCATCGAGACCTTTGGTCAGTGACTCATTCCTTGTTTGGAGTGGGGCAACAGAGAGGGAAAAAGTTGCTGACAAAGGTAGGGGAGGGGGATTGGAATGGTGGGCATGTGTTTGATATTTTTCTTTTTTAGTTTCTTTTGTTTTCTTCATTTTCTCTCTCTTTAATTTATTGGTTTGGAACTTGGGTTGACTAAAATAACCTTCTGGAAAGATGACATGCAATACATATGACTAACATAAAATGTGGTGGTTTCCATCTGGTGGAGACTGGCTTGCACTGAAATTGAATGTTTGGGGCCTTACAGGTGAAAAAAAATTGATTGAGGACCCATTTGCTTTATCTAGCAAAGTTTGGGGTCTGGTTGCAAATTTCTCTTGAATTAATATCATGTTATACTTTAATGTTTTGTCTTAGGTTGTAATCTAATTTTTATTAGATTTTTACCACTGGTGCGGTGGTGTTGTGTTTCTACCTTCAGTAAAATATTGGGAAGTATACTGGACTGGAAATAAGATGATAAATTGAAGGGAGCATCAAGTAGCATTTCCTTTATTGTTTGCTAAAATAATACAGTGTGATCGGTGCAAGAGCAAGGCATGCCTTGTGATTTATTACTCAGCTTTAGTCATGTTGCACTTCACTTATGACCGAGCTCTCAATGAGGACTGGTTTTAGTTTGGGTTGCATTTATGGCGCACACACACTTATATAAGGAGTCCCAAGGACACGGTAGTTAGAGGAAATAGAACTTGAAATCAAAATCAAACAAACATTTGATGAATATTTGAATTTACTGAAAAAATATTGAAATTATAATGCTTTGAATACAGAAATTTTAGGGACCAAAGAAGGCCCAGGGACATGATAGTTGGAAGAAATAGAACTTGAAATCAAAATCAAACAAACTTTCGATGAAAATTTGAATTTATTGAAGAAATATTGAAATTATTGAATATAGAAATTTTAAAGAAAATTAAAAATTACAAGGAATTTCTAAGAACTTGTATTTTGATTTTCATTCATACTTGAAATGTTCTTGAATTGCTTTGAAGAAATCTTGAAGGACAATTATGTATGTCGTGTCTCTCCGTCTGTCTCTTGCTTTTGCTTTATTTTCTTCCTCCGGCTTTTTGAATAATGGAACCAACTTTTCTAAAGTTTCTTTAATAAAGTTGAAATATTCTTTTTATTAAAGTCACTTTATTAGAGTTTGCCCATTTTTTATTGTCGGTAATGCTGGCAGGAATAATTTTTGAGGTGACAAACATAATTGAAAGAGATTTTTTCTTGAACCTTGAACCCAGATAACTGGGTTCATATGGTCATTTTGAATTCTTTTGAGTTTCTTGAACAATTAGTTTATCGATATCTATACCATAGCAGTCTTCTTCATTGCTATGGGCATGGTCTGTTTCTGAGTCTAATTGATGAACTATTTTGAATGAATCTTAATTTATTTGAAGACGCTTAAGTCAAAAAAGCAATTTTTTTCTGAAATAATTGCTAGTTCTTGTGGCATCTTGCACTGATTGAACATAATTAATAATCTCAATTTTTCAGCAAGAAAATCGATTTGCTTTCTTAATTCTTTCTTTGAGAATTTTGGAACACCAATATTTTTGTGTTCTTGAATCCATGAATTGACAGCCTTCGGATAGTAATTTGTTTCATGAAATTTTGACTATAGATTTTGAATCTCCGAACAGTTTTATTAACATTGAATTCGGAATCTGTTTTTTTGAATTATATGGAAGTTCCAACAGAAAATCCATAAACGTTTTTCTTGAGGCTTTAAAAACGGTTTTGCCTCATTTTTAAAGTGTTCGAATCTTTGACGAATAAGACTCGGTAAAATCGTTTCGTCAAGTCCAAAATATTCGAACCATGTTTGAAACCATTTTGAAAAATTTGAAGGACATGCTTGATTAAATAGAATAAATCAGGAATGAATTACTGGTCTAAAAAGAAAACATTGAACCAATAGTCCTTGTAGTCAAAATAATTGAAGTGGGATTCGAATGTTTCATCTTTTTGATAAACGCATTCGTTTTTTCATCCCTTAGGTTTTGTCCTTCATATGACAAAACCCTTTGAATTGAAATTTGCGGAAAAATCAATTTGTTTTGACTTTTGAGGGTTTGGAGTATGAGTTATGATAGTTGATCTTGATTTGATAAGGATAGCTTCATAAATGTCCCTGGCCATCTTTACTATAAGAGTCATAAGTCGAATAGCGTGAGGTCTAGGTACAGTGTGAAGGGAGAAGTTCGTTACCCTGGAGCCTGCTGATTAGTGTGGTCAGCACGTGAAGTCGAGAGAGCATAGGGTGGTCTCGTTGTAGGTTGGGTAATTATGTCTTTAATTTCGAATTGTTTTAAGAGATTTGATAGTTCTAGAAATAAAACTGATAATCTTTCATACACTTTCAAGATGAAAAAGAAATTGATCAAGATCATTCATCCGCATCCGCATCCGCATCAATAGATTCATTCAATTATCATGAACTTCAAATCGCTCAAATAGAACAAAAATTGCATATCTGGAATTCAAAGGTAGACAAAAGTTCTATCTATGAAATATAAAAGTTCGATTTCTTTCAAGATTATGTTATCAAAACTTTTGAGCAAACTTTTGCTATTAAAAATCAAACAACTCAATTAAATATATTTTCAAAAGATACTATTCAAACCCATAGAAGAAAATTTAAATATCTTCATGTGTTACTTATTCAAACTACAGTCAAACCATTGTTTAGACTTAGTCTAGACATTCCCATTCTCTTACTCTCTCAGAGATGAGACTTCTCAAATTTGAAAACTCATTACTTTCTATTCTAGAATCAAATCTAGAAAGTGGTCCAATTTTTTCAAATTGTTATCCGAATTTGACCATTCATCTCAACGATGGAGCTATTCTTAATGCTTTAACTCTTCAAATTCGAACAAAAAACTTCGATATTGATGATTGTTCAAAAGCATTTGTTGTAATATATCGAATATATTATAAGCTTATGAATCTTCAACTCAATATTCGGGCTCATCGCTCATCTCTAAAAGGAGAAAAAATTGTTTATTTGGCTGAAGCGTCTTCAAGGTAATTCAAAATAGTTCATTTCAATCCGACTCAGAAACAAATCATGTCTAAAGCTATGAAGATGACTGCTATAAAATAGATATCGATTGACTAATTGCTCAAGAAACTCAAAAGAATTAAAAATGATTTTATGGACCAAGTTATCTGGATGAATATTGAAGGTACAGGGTTCAAGGTTCAAAAGAAACTCTTTCAATTATGTTTGCTACCTCAAAAGTTATTCCTGCTACCGACAATAAAAAAATGGACAAAATTTAATAAAGTGACTTTAATAAAAGAATCTTTCAACTTTATTAAAGAAATTTTAGAAAAAGTTGATTTCATTATTCAAAAAGTCGAAAGGAAGACAACAAAGTAAGAGGCAGACAGACATGACATGTATAACTATCCTTCAAGATTCCTTCAAAGTAATTCAAGAAAATTTTAAATTTGGACTTCAAGCATGAATAAAGATCAAAATACAAGTTCTCCTCGAGAGTTTTTAGTAGGAGAAAAACTTATTCAGGAAACTTAGAAATTCCTTGTAATTTTTAATTTTCTCTAAAATTTCTATATTCAAATCATTGTAATTTCAATATTTCTTTAATAAATTCAAATTTTCATCAAAAGTTTCTTTGATTTTAATTTCAAGTTCTATTTCCTCCAACTGCAAAAGCATCAAGCACGTTGGAGTCACGAGCACACTTTAGCTGTATATATATATATTTTTTTATTTGAGAAGGTTAAGGAAACTTTGATTGGCTACTTTATTATCAGACTAGAACTTCTGATTTGATGAGATGCTGCCAAAACTAAATTGGTCTTCTGAAATTTGGTTGAATAGATTGTGTAATTTAGTTGTTTCACTTACGAAGAAAAAGTAAGGAAGGTGGTTGATTATTACATAGATGTCAGTACGACCTTTAAATTACATATGTTTGTGGATTTGGAAGCAAGAGGATGATAAGTAGGAAGTATATTGCCTCACCCTCTAAATTAGTAATACAATTTCAAATAATTTAATGGCGCTATCATGACACTATCATTTCTTCTCTTTTATGTACCCTGTATTACTCAAAAGGAATAGATATGTACATTTTAGTTTCATTGGAACATGATAAAAGATGAGAAATTGTTCTTTATGGTTGTTATAATGAAGAAAAAATGTCTAATAATGAAGGTTATGGATTCATTGTTTAGATTGATTGAGTAATAGGTTTCACATTATTATATGCCCATCATAAACAACTTTAACTATTAGTCTGTGCAAACCAATTATTCCAGAAGGGGTACGACAGTATTCCTCATTCTTACTCCGATATTTGGCGCTTATGAATTGTCATTTACATAGATATGAAGAAGATATTACAAGGATGTTCTAGTCCATACTTGTTGCCTGCTAATATTACTTTGTGGTTTTTGCAGCTTGCTTTAACAATTGTTTACATTGCCGTGGGAGTTTTTGTTGCTGGTTGGATTGGTAAGCCTGGTGTTTAATTGTTCAAGGCTGCTATTCCATCTACTATTTCTGATAACGCTTCTTTCTTCCTGTGCTGCCGTTGACTTCGGCAACTTTTTGATATTATCTTTTGGATGATAGAGGTATCATGCTGGATTCTTACTGGAGAAAGGCAGACTGCAGTGATCAGGTCAAGATATGTTCACGTATTACTAAATCAGGACATGAGCTTTTTTGATACTTACGGTAATAACGGAGACATTGTGAGCCAAGTACTGAGTGATGTGCTGCTCATTCAATCTGCTATTAGCGAAAAAGTAAGTTTTGTTGTGTTACTTCTGCTTTTGAACTCCTTTTAAGCTTGCTTTTCAAGTAAATATATTAGTATGTTATCAATAAATGTATTCTGATGTGACAGGTAGGAAACTATATTCATAATATGGCTACTTTCCTCAGTGGTCTAGTGATTGGATTTGTCAACTGTTGGCAGATTGCCCTTATAACTTTAGCCACAGGTCCATTCATTGTTGCTGCAGGAGGAATATCAAATATATTTCTGCATAGACTTGCGGAGAATATCCAAGATGCATATGCTGAAGCAGCAAGTATTGCAGAGCAGGTCACATCATCTTCCTTGATCCTTCTTTTCTATATCTATAAAACTTTCCCTGCAAAATCGACATCAGCTGGAACATTTATTATTTTTGAAGTCTTGTGAGATACTAACAACGTGTTTGGTAGTGCTCAGAAGTTCGTGAAACTTAGTTCTAAGTTACTTATTTTTCCAAACACGTCCTTCAAAGTTACTCTTTTCACTTGCCTTCTAGATAAGTAATTTTTAGGCAGAGCCAAACACGTTCTGCTGATAAAATTCCAATTTAATCTATTGCTACCAAAACAAGTTCTATGCTCTGTGTGTATCTATGTTCATTTATTACCTTCAGTATTTAGTTAGTTATTTGCTATGTAATTGGAAAGTGTGACCACCTAATTTGCACTTGTAATCTGGTTAAAAGAGAAATCTTTTTACTTATTTAGTTTTTTGCTAATTTCTGTGCTATTATCTAAACAGTATTGTGAATTATTGGGTTCAAGATATTCATTTGATAGTTTTGATAGTTGTTCATTTCTGGAGTGTTTAAATCGTTCAGATTTTAACCTATTCTACTTCTTCCCTTCCCAGAAGAGAGTTTTACCCAATTATACTTCCTCCAGCCATAACCATCCAACAGAAGGGAGGTTAAAAAAAGTACAAAAGAAAAGAAGTAACACTGTGCTAATAAGAGAGATCTTTAATGAATTTATATAAAAGGTCCACCATGTATTTATAGACTCGATGAAAGAGGTAAAGCTACAGATTCTGAACATTCAGACTCCACCCCCACAAGGAAGCACCTGGGAACTGCTTTTCGTGGTCTTCTGCATCTTCTCTAGAACAAAATGGAGAGAAAGATGAGAAATAAAACTGTACAAATAAAGAAGACCTTTAATGAATTTATAGTAGTCCATTGCTACTCTTTTCAAACTCAGATTTTACTTCCTTTTTTCCCTCTCCAATCACTGCCTCTATCCTCAACCTCCACCTCTGCAGGGGCTCCATTTTCCAGAACTCTGCTCTTTACTTTGGACAGAGAACAATTATATATATGTCATTCTGAGTTTATGCTATACACTGACATGGGACAATCACCCTACATGTATTGCATGCGAAAACATTTCTTGGTGCAAAAATACGAGGTTACACAGAAGAGAGATGCAATGGTTCTATCAAACATCTATTAGTTTTGTGTTAAGCTCATAAAATTTGAACTTCTACAAAATCATGTTAAGAGGTTTCCTATACTTGCTAATTGTGACCAGAAAACAAGCATCTCTGACTTTCTAGTTCTTAGCCACTTTCCTTAGTTTCTTGAGATTCTTATATGCAAACACTTCTTTCTTTCTTATTTTTTTTTTATATTCATTGTGTAGGCTGTATCATATATTACAACCTTATATGCATTTACCAACGAGACATTGGCAAAATATTCTTATGCAACTTCACTTCAAGCTACTCTCAGATATGGTATATTAATAAGTCTTGTGCAAGGACTTGGACTTGGTTTCACTTATGGGCTTGCAATCTGTTCTTGTGCCTTGCAACTTTGGGTTGGAAGGTTCCTGGTTACACATGGAAAAGCTCATGGGGGAGAAATTATAACAGCACTATTCGCTGTTATTTTGAGTGGCCTGTAAGCAACTCATCCTCACTTCTAATTGTTGCATCTCGCTCTGTAATTTTAATTATTTATTGCATTTGTGTTTGATAGTGGACTGAATCAAGCTGCAACAAACTTCTATTCTTTTGAACAAGGGAGAATTGCTGCTTATAGACTGTTCGAGATGATAAGTCGTTCATCCTCCACTGTCAATCACGACGGCGTCACCCTTGGTTTTGTACAAGGAAACGTAGAGTTTCGAAATGTTTATTTCAGCTATCTCTCCCGTCCTGAAATTCCTATATTGAGTGGGTTTTACCTTACTGTACCAGCTAAAAAGGCTGTGGCACTTGTTGGCAGAAATGGCTCTGGTAAAAGCAGTATTATACCGCTTATGGAACGATTTTATGATCCTACATTAGGTACTTATAACTCATTAGTTTTAAATCACATTTCGTGGGTTCAATTTATTTACACCTCTCCCTAAAATTTTCAAATACCTTTGCTCTTTCTTGCAGGTGAAGTTCTGTTAGATGGTGAAAATATAAAAAATCTGAAGCTGGAGTGGCTAAGAAGCCAAATTGGATTAGTCACCCAGGAACCTGCATTGTTAAGTTTGAGTATCAAAGAGAATATTGCTTATGGACGGAATGCTTCTTTAGACCAAATTGAAGAAGCTGCAAAAATTGCACATGCACATACATTTATCAGTTCACTGGATAATGGATATGATACTCAGGTTTATTTGCATAAACATCTATATCTGTTGTTAAATTCTGGTTTTACTGTTCAACTTTCATTGCATTTTATCAACTAAGCTTTGATTTTCAGGTTGGTAGGGCTGGTTTAGCAATGACAGAGGAGCAGAAAATTAAACTTTCTGTTGCTAGAGCTGTGCTTTCTAATCCATCTATTCTACTGCTAGATGAGGTTACTGGTGGACTTGATTTTGAAGCTGAACGAGCTGTTCAGGAGGCGCTGGATCTCCTCATGTTAGGCAGATCGACAATAATAATAGCTAGAAGGCTTAGTCTGATTAAGAATGCTGATTATATTGCTGTGATGGAAGAAGGTCACCTCGTTGAAATGGGGACACATGATGAACTAATAAACTTGGATGGCCTTTATGCTGAACTTCTCAAAAATGAAGAAGCTGCAAAACTTCCACGGAGGTACTGTAGAATAGCTATATAATGCCTGTTTTGGAACTTCATGATATATTGTTCGTGAATGATTCTTTGTATAGAAATGAATCCATATCTTGTCAGATCATATTTTTGTTTGAACCTTTCCCTGCGTTATAATCATTTTTGTGCTAGTACTGATAATCAACTTATCAGACTGACTTGGCTTCATTATCTTCGTCAGGATGCCAGTGCAGAACTACAAGGATACCACAACTTTCCAGATTGAAAAAGATTCTTCCACAAGTCACAGCTTCCAAGAGCCATCATCTCCTAAAATGGCCAAATCACCATCTCTTCAGAGGGTATCTGGCTTCCATGTATTTAGTCTGGCTGATGTTACATTTGACTCACAAACATCTCCCAGGGATCAGAGTCCCCCGTCAGAACAAATAAATGAAAATGGCGTTTCCTTGGATTCAACAGATAAAGAACCATCTATAAAAAGGCAGGATAGTTTTGAAAAGAGACTTCCAGAGCTACCCAAGATTGACGTTCACCCTGCGCATCGACAAACTACCAATGCCTCAGATCCTGAATCTCCTGTCTCGCCACTCTTGACATCTGATCCGAAAAATGAACGTTCTCATTCTCAAACATTTAGTCGACCACTTAGTCAGTTTGATGACGTGCCAAAGAGAGCACAAGAAACTAAGGACAAACATCCTCGAGGTGAGCCATCCTTTTGGAGGCTTTTAGAGCTTAGCCTTGCAGAGTGGCTTTACGCTGTTTTGGGAAGCATTGGTGCTGCAATTTTTGGCTCTTTTAATCCTGTGCTCGCTTATGTTATCTCACTCATAGTAACAGCATATTACAGAACTGATGGAAAACATCACTTACGCCAGGAAGTAGACAGGTGGTGCTTAATCATTGCTGGCATGGGAATTGTAACAGTGATTGCCAATTTTTTGCAGCACTTCTATTTTGGTATAATGGGGGAGAAAATGACTGAACGTGTTCGGAGAATGATGTTTTCAGGTACCTGATTACTTTCATCTAGTAATTTTATTATTTGCTGGATTGACGCATATTTGCAACTATTATTTTTTATCTTGAATAAGCTGTCCTTTTGCCATTGTAAGCATGTTATATGAATATAATCTAACGAATGCTCTGGTGTCTGACTGCTTTCTTCAACAGCAATGCTTCGTAATGAAGTTGGATGGTTTGACGAAGAAGAGAACAGTGCTGATAACTTGTCCATGCGCTTAGCAAATGATGCTACTTTTGTTAGAGCTGCTTTTAGCAACCGGCTATCTATATTTATACAAGACACTGCAGCTGTTTTGGTGGCTGTTCTCATTGGGATGTTACTTCAGTGGCGGTTGGCACTTGTGGCATTGGCAACTCTGCCCGTTCTTACTGTTTCTGCAATAGCTCAGGTATGTAGATTGCTTTATTATATATTTTTATCTCCTCAAGAACAATCCTAACTGAACTGATATGTGATGAGGTGTCACAAGGTCCCCTACTCAAATATACATGTTTGTCTATGCGTATACATGTGTGTATATAGAGATATTGAGAGAGTGGACTTGGTGGTTTTCTTCCACCACAGCTTTATTCGGTTACTATCAAGCCAATCCATCAGTAAAAATCCAATGGTTGTGAAATATCTGAAATAAAGTATGTTGGTTGTTTCTGTATAAAATATTTGAATTTTGACTTTCGCCTGAAGCTGATCCAATTACAATCACTTACTTCAGCTGGTATACTGTAATTTGTTTAACAATACTTTTGACCTTCACTAATAGCACTGCTGGCTTCTTTACTGATAATTTGAGAGGTTCAAATCTATTGATGCACTAATTGTCTTTGCGATGCCTGACTTCATCTCTTTTCTTTCTTGTTTGAGTTGATAATACACTTCCTGTGTATTCTTCTTTGATTAATAAAATTATTTGATTACCTATCAAAAAAAAAAAATTTGTCTTTGTGATGCTTATTTGGTGTGATTGATGTCCAGTTTTAATGTCCAGTTCACTTTTCCCCTTAACTCATATATAAATTAAAACTTTGATCACTTGTCTGGATTTGAGCTGTGCCATCCTGTCCTTCAAAACATAACTAAAAGAAATCCTATGCGGGAAAGGACTTCCTGAGCTCTACAATCCTTTGCTATGTTAATTTCTTCCTAGATTGACTGATAACAATTTAATAGATGCCAAATCATTTAACTCCTGAACTTCACAGTATGTTAAAACTTAATTGTGCAGAAATTGTGGCTTGCTGGATTTTCAAAGGGCATTCAGGAGATGCATAGGAAGGCCTCTTTGGTCCTCGAGGATGCGGTTAGAAACATTTATACTGTTGTAGCATTTTGTTCTGGTAACAAGGTAATGGAGCTTTACAGGTTGCAGCTTCGAAAAATATTCAAGAAAAGTTTCCTCCATGGAGTTGCAATTGGCTTTGCATTTGGCTTTTCCCAGTTTCTTCTCTTTGCTTGCAACGCTCTTCTGCTTTGGTATACTGCCCTTTCTGTCAAGAATGGGTATATGAATTTGACTACAGCTCTGAAGGAATACATGGTTTTCTCTTTTGCTACATTTGCACTGGTTGAGCCTTTTGGTTTAGCTCCATATATTCTCAAAAGAAGAAAATCTCTGACATCAGTTTTTGAAATAATTGATCGAGTGCCTAAGATTGACCCAGATGATAGTTCAGCCTTGAAACCTCCCAATGTTTATGGAAGCATCGAGTTAAAAAATGTTGATTTTTCTTATCCAACTCGGCCAGAAATTCTAGTTCTAAGCAATTTCAGTCTCAAAGTCAATGGGGGACAAACCATAGCAGTGGTAGGTGTTTCAGGGTCTGGAAAGAGCACTATAATATCTTTGATAGAAAGATTCTATGATCCAGTTGCTGGTCAGGTTTTACTGGATGGGCGCGATTTGAAATCATATGACTTGAGATGGTTGAGAAGCCACTTAGGTCTTGTTCAACAGGAGCCTATCATCTTTGCAACTACCATAAGAGAAAATATTATTTATGCTAGGCATAATGCAAGTGAAGGGGAGATGAAAGAGGCAGCGAGAATAGCTAATGCTCATCATTTTATCAGCAGTTTACCTAATGGTTATGACACACACGTTGGAATGAGGGGGGTAGATCTGACTCCAGGACAGAAGCAAAGAATTGCAATTGCAAGAGTTGTTTTGAAAAATGCACCCATTTTGTTGTTGGATGAAGCCAGCTCGTCCATCGAATCTGAGTCAAGCCGGGTGGTGCAGGAAGCTCTTGACACTCTAGTCATGGGGAACAAAACAACGTTTCTAATTGCACATCGAGCTGCTATGATGAGGCATGTAGACAATATTGTTGTACTTAATGGTGGGCGAATTGTGGAGGAAGGTACTCACGATACATTAATGGGCAAAACTGGTCTATATGCCCGATTGATGCAACCTCACTTCGGGAAGCGTTTACACCAGCATAGACTCGTTTAGATGGTGTGTGGTGAATCTGCAGTGGTTGCGACGTGGCTCTCTTCTGACCCTTAGGAATGTCTGTCACTGTTGGGATGAAATTCCAAATTTGTGGTACCACAGAATTAGATTAACAAACATGGACAAGGGGTAGATTACTGTATTTTGCTGTGCTGGTGGCGGCAATGCTTGTTGACATGATAACTATGGGTTGGTGCATTTTGTAGTCAATGATTGAAGAGTAGGGTTTGTAGAGTTTGATTAGCCTTTATCAGGATAGGCATTTGGGAGGATTGGATGCATATTCTTTTGGAGGCAGGCAGAATTAGCTTAGAACTTTGCCCTGTTTCTCCATTATATATTGATTTGTTAATCGTAGAGTCGGATGAAACAGCAGTAGTGTTCAGTTAGATGGAGGTTGAATCTATATTTCTTTTATTTCATTTTTGGGTGGCTTGTTTGTGTGTGGCCAGTCGGCCTTTTTTTTTCTTTTTCTCCCTCCCTACCTTCAGGCTATTTTTTCCCTTTAGCTGCTGCCTTCCACCAATTTTCTTGATGTACATGTTTCATCCTTGCGCGAAAATTGTAAAAAACCTGAGAATGAAGGCGGTTGATGTAAATTTTTGTATATAATGAGGTCAAAAGATGTTAGCTATTCCTTGCCTTGTTTGATGCTCACTATGGATTCACTTTTAACTATTGTTTATATATAGTTGAGCTTTCAAATACTCTTTATCAGTGATTGTATGTAGCTTTTGCTGAACATGATGTGTTTTTTTCCCCAGAAAATGTTGCATTTCAATTTTCTATGTACTGTGTGCGGGAAATACTCAACCATGAGTTTAGATTTGTGGTCTCCATTTGGTTGTCCCATAGTTGTCCTTTTGGCCGCTTCCCCATTAAATTTGACATTTGGGTGTGTTAGCAAGTGGGAAGAGGCTAACACGGTAGGGTACAAGTGAGATCACATTTGTAATCACGTCTCTCCCATTTGCTAATGAGAGTTTATACATCGAGGTTTCAAAATTTAGTGTTGTGGCAGCCAAATGGGGATGGTAAATCTCAACTTCTCGACAGCAATATTTCTTGTGATTAGTTTTAATAATGCAATAAAGTTTATAGTTTATTTGAAGATTCTTTGCACTATATGAAGAGAGATTTTTCATTGTAAAAGGTACCATTGAATATATGATAAATTGATTTTCTTCTTTACTTTAAATTATTCTCCTCTCTTCTTGGGATACCTTTCTCTTTCCATTCTTCAATTGTTCATTGTCAAACTAATACGCTTTATTTCATATTTTTTACTTTTATTATGTTAATTTTCTTACACTCAAATTATATACATTACAAACTTGACGTGCATATGCATATATGCACAATGTAAATAATACACAAATGTATATGATCATGCATTTAGTGTTTGCTAACAAACTCAACGATTCCTAGTGGGTGTGGTGGTGTTTTTTTTATTGGACTCCTTAAGTTTCATGAACACAACCGGCAAGTATAAATACATGTTAAAGGATATAATGAAGACGCTTAATTGTTTAATTTAAGTTTTAAAAAATGATGCAAGGTATACCACATCGATGGAGATTGCTTAGTGGCCTAGAAAACTGGAAGAACCTTTTAGACCCCCTCGACATTGATGCGAGGAGATACATTATTCACTATGGAGAAATGGCTCATGCAACCTACGATACTTTCAACTCTGAAAAACTATCAAGGTATATATTGTGAAACCATCTATTTAAGTTATGTTTCACACACCACCTTACGGTGTATGGAAGATTCATTTTTCATAAATGCCTAACAAGATAACAATTTTCATTAGTGGGAGTGACGTTTGAATGTCGTCATCTAATATTAAAAACTCTTGAGATGGCATAAGTTTATTTATTAATTTATCCCTTGTTTCATTTTGCTAAAAATCAGATTTTAGTAGGTTTTGATATAAAAAAAAAAATGAAGAAAAATGTGGTTGAAAAGTTGATAAAAAGTTGAATTTTATGAAATGTGTTAAAATTAATTGTTGATTTTGATTTTGATTTTAACTTTTTCAGTTATCCCCTCTTTGGTTTTGCAACAAAACACATTTCTAGTGGATTTTGATAAAAGTTGGTGAAATGTGGAGTTGAAAAATTGATAAAAGTTGTGGATCCCATGAAATATGTGGTTAAAAGTAATTGTTGACTTCGACTTATATTTTTATGAACTTTTTTTTCCCTCTCTAAGGGGGGTGTATTCAATTGA
>CAIGRP010078748.1:0-35782 GCA_903798385.1 Fraxinus cuspidata
AACTTCAGCATAAGTTATTCCCTGTTGAGTTCTTGCATCCATCGGTCGACGTTTCACCTTAACTCTAGCAACAAATGAATCCACAACAGCCCTAAACACTTTCGAAAATGATACCCATCCCTCCCCATTCACTCCTTTCGGCACCATCACAGCTACCGTCAGATGCCTATTTCCATACGTTGCTATCGTCAAGTACCTAATGCGACTATTCGCACAACGTTGTGCCAAAAAAGCCCATGATGACTCGTTAAACTTGGAGACAACTCCGACTTACTTGCCGATCTCAACTTATCCACCATATTCACCATCCAAAGTGCACCAAATCTCTCCATATAAATTGTTGTGGACATCCTCGAACCCCATTTATTATCCTAACAGTGCCTGATTCGCTAATAGACACTTCAAAATCCTTCGTTTCAACTCTAATTCGCCGATTAAATACCGTATCATATACGTCCACCCGTTTTTTTCTTTGACTGTTTTGAAACGGCAAATCTGATGGCAAAGTAGGCCTGCTGAAGACCCTGGGAACGTACTGCTGAAAATTCTCATTTTCCGACGGCGACGAATGGGCTACACACATCGGCATGACCGCCGTCGGAACGGCGCGTGGTCTACGCCCCAGACCCTCCGGCGTCAGAATATCCAGTCGGGCCGCCGGTGGGGTGCGTCTACCTGATAGATCACCGAAATTTGGTGAATCGAGCTCTGTGTCCTAGATCGATCTACAGTAAATCAACCTCCTTTGTTGTTGTCGCCGTCGCCGAATGTCTCCACACCGACCCAGGCCGTCTCACCTATTGTCCCTACACCGGTACTAGCGGCGGTGCTAGGGTTTCCACCTAGGGCAGCCACATGTGAGAGGTAATTATGTGGCGTGAGGCCGATAGGGTTAGGGTTTATCGTCGCTGTCGTAACACCGCCGACGTCGACCGAAATATAGGTGGTTGAGGGTTGGGTAGGTGGTGGATGGGTGTGTTTAGATATTGAGGGAGAGGGCTCCATTTTCAGAAATTTACATAGAATATCTAATCATTTTAGTTTTGAAAAACTTTTGGTCAAATTAGCTTTTAAAAATCATTTTGCACATCAAAGTTTTTCATACCTAACACTTGAACTTCATTCATTGCTATTTATTAAAGTGTTAGCCTATTTCTCTCTTGGTACTTAATTTTGATCATATCATTTATTAATAGAGAAGTTTCAATTTGTAAAATTAATTTTCTTTAAACTTGTGATTCATGTTGAGGACCTGTAAAGCTCAACACTATATAAGGATCGGTGCTCCTTATTCGTAAGTCAGCGGAAGCTTTGTAAAGGATTGGATTGCACTACAAGTCATTCAACATAGTAAAATTGATCTTACTCGTGCCAGAGATTTTGGTAATGGAGGACGTAGATCATTGCGTTGGATTGAATCTCCATAATTATATCGTTTGCAATCTCTATCACTCTTTACTTATTATTTTCATATTCGTGCTTATTATTTGAACTAATCTATCTAGTTATTACGTGGTTGATTATAGATTAATTTTTATGAAAAAGTTTAAAAAATCAATTCACCCTCTCTTGGTTAGCTATTATTGGGCTATAACGGGACTCGATAAGATTAGGTAGTATTAGCCTCGAAAAATCTCACATCTCCCTTAACATTTAGGTTATAGATATAATGAAAGATAGAGAAAGGCATGTCCTCATCCAGTACAGCCTTACGCCACAACATCCATGACCCAAATATTTGACTTCAAGAGTTCGAATTCAATTGCGTTGGAGCAAGGCTATAGGAGCCCAAGACAAGGGGAAAAAAATGATGAATTGGCAACCCAAAACTAGCTTCAAGATTGCCTCAATGGCCACACACCTTGGCCTCGAGTAGCAATCCCGTTCATGAGGCTTGGTGATGAAGAGCCCTATATTGTCCAAGATCCTATAAATTTCTAAGGTTTTGAAGTTTGGTGATGGTCATGTTCGAAAGGATATCAAATGTACTTGATGAATTTATCTACAACCTCGAAAGACCTTCTCCAAATATTTTTTTTCTTGATCTCATAGCCATGGAAATCTCCTCTGAGGTAAGAGTAATGGGTATCCTAACTAAGGAGGGAACTATGGTTAAACTCTCTCTCTCTCTCTCTCTCTCTCTCTCTCCCCATCCTACTAGAAGAAATTTTCACAAACCCAAAATTAGAAGTTTTGAAGGAGGAAGAAAATGTGGAATTACAACAAAAACTTTACCTAGCTTGATTTCTAAGAGTAGCGGTCAAAGTCTTTGAACATTGCCCAAAAAAAAAAAAGATTTCTCGACGAAACTACAAATAGATAGAGTAGTGGTATGCTTTTGAAATTTTTGTTAAAGTAAATTTCGCAAATGAAATGGAAAATGACTTTATAGGCAGAGGTGATGAACCTCAACCATTGCATCAATGCAAAAAAGATCTTCGCCATCTATTCATCAGCACATCTAAGCCATTAAAAAGAAAGGTCAAAGCTAATCTACAGTCCAATTGAAGCGATGTCTCATGCTTATCTAGTTATGTGGCCATGAACTTGTACAGCCGTATGTCATGATTAGCATTTATGACCCAGGAGAGGTGTGTCTTGGAAGCGAGGAATGCCTTAGCTGGTTTTCAAATCATTGGCACAAACCTAACTCAGAAATATCAAATCACCTCTAGTACTATATTTTTCAACTTACGCATCTGCCTCACAACTTCATCAAACTGCTTATTTTGTAGAATCTCGTCCTCTATGCTATGATCTCACTTCTATCTCACAACTTCAATAAGTTGTCTATCTTTCAGAGTTTCGTCCTCCATGCTAGGATCTCATTTTTGCCTCATAGCTTCATCGAGTTGCCTATCTTTCACAGCATTGTCCTCTATGCTTGGACCTCGCCTCTATCTCACATCTTCATCAAGCTGCCTATCATTCAAAGTTTCATCCTCCATTCTAAGACCTTGCCTCTTCTCACAATTTCATCAAGCTACCTATCTTTCAGAACTTCGTCCTCCATGCTTGAACCTTGCCTCCACCTCATAGCTTCATCATGTTGTCTATTTTTCAGAGCCTCGTCCTCTATTCTAAATAGAATTCTAAAAGCGTAAAGTGTCACTAAGATTGGATGCCAAATTTCAAATTTTACGAGCCTAAGCGTAAAAAGGTATTTTCTTATTTTTAAATTATTTTAAATTTTTAATCATTCTAAAAATTATTTAATAATTTTAATAATACGTACCAAGTATCTAAAATTATAAAATATTTTATTTACATAATAATTTTTACAATTAGTCAATTATACAATTTTCGAAAGAAAAACTTAAAACTAAATCAAATAAAAGGCCTTTTAAAAAAAAGTAAAAACAATAATTTCGCCAGAGGAAAGTAAAACACTCCAAGTCAAAGTATCACTTAGATAATGGATTTCCTCACGACTTTATATTTTACTTAACTCAAAAGTCCACACATTATATAAATATACATACTTAGACTTGAAAGACTATTGTTATGTCTCTTAATGAGTCTCCAAACATCGGCCACATGGTAGCCTGTTAAGAAGCTCAATCAGGCCCATAATGCACATCACTGTGATATCTGACCCAACAAAGGCCATATGTTAAGCTAGTTGAAATGATGCATCATCTCAACCGAGATGTCATCCACAGGCTCACCTTCCATGGCCTATTCAAAGTGTTATAACCCGCTGCAGAGTGAATCTGAGGCATTTAACCTTTTAATGAGAGAAAATATCTCTTACTTTACCTCTTCCAAGAGATTTTCCATACAAGATCTTCCTATAATTGATTGATGTAATATCTATGCAGTGATGCCTTACAATCAACTTGCCTTCATTTTGGAAGCCATGCTTATGTACAGTGGTTACTTTTTAGAAACATTAAATGTGGTGAACTTAGGATTGATGGACTGATACCTAGAAGAAGACACATGACAACTAAGATGAGGCAGTATGTCTTTTCATCCCACGGTAATCGTTCATCCTCTTTTACTATAAAAGCTCACACTTAGTGTCATTTGAAAGTAATGCAATTTTACACATTTTATGTAATATTGCTCTCATATTTGTTATCTCATATACCCTTGGTGCTCGAATGCTATTGTGACTCACATCTTTCACAACGTTTCACACCCAAATATATCGACCGGCTTTATTGCCAAAGTGTATGGGTCGCCTCCCCCTCTTCTGGAGAAGGTCGTGTTTTACTAACGATTTATTCAAGCGTGCAAGATAAATGCTATGTGGACGTGAGCGGTGCCAAGATTTGTTGGCCACATCATCCCTGTAAAAATCGATGTCAACAGATATTAAAAAATATGTGGATAAAAATAATTCGACTAAAAGTATTTTTAATCTAAACACTTCCAAACAAGCTTTTATTGACAATGGGTCATTTAACTGCCAATTTCTTGATGCTTTAATTTAACCAAACTATATTCTTAAAGTAATCTAACTTGGATGAAAAGGTTATGCAAGTGGCTACAGAAAAGGGGAAAAAAAAAAAGTTAATAATAATGCACTGAATACCTTACGTTTTAAATGGCAGATTCGATGTTCCGACATTGGATAATTGGACTACGGAAACAACAGGTAATGAAAGTGACAAAACATGTACCCTAATTCTCATCCACCAAATTTAAATGACTAAGCATTGATAAAAAATTTCACAGACAAGTAGAGAACTGGTCAAAAATTTTGTTTCTAAAATAAGAAACCAGAATTGTGTCGTGTTCTCGATTTTCAGAACCAATCGGTCGTTAGCAGTGATTTTTGCACATCCCTAATTATGGGTTAGGTATTTGGCATGGAACTAGTAGTTGATCAAATAGCATAACTAGGAGCGTATTTGCTCAAGTAAAAAGTGTGTTTTGTATATATTTGATTCCGAATATATTTGAATTTGTGTAATTATTTTGATAAAATGTAAGGAATATTTGCAAAATAAAAGCATGATTAGTGAGTAAAATTTATTGCATTTAAGTAAAATGTATTTATAAATTATTTTGTTTTTAAATGAAAAAAGTTAATTATTTTGAATAAAAGTAACATGCTTATTTTCAGTTTTGATAAATAAAAAATTTACCTACTTTAAAACTTAATGCATCCTTTTAAGCTTGGCCAAGTGTACTCTTTAACTAATTTACTTTTCAAACTTGAACAAAAAAACGATTTATAACCGAACTTACTTAGCCCTTATTTGATGGAATAATGTTATTTATTATTATGATAATGGAAAATCGATGATTTGACATTCTATGTGAAATAATAAAGTTGGGCAGTTCAATTTTACGAGATAAAGGTAGAGGGGAGAGATAGAGAAATGTAAAGAATAATGAATTGTCACTGCTCCATCATAATGAATCTGGTTGGTAATTCATGTTCTTCCAATTACAGATGTACTTTGGGGCAAATATTCGATTGATTTGCCTAAAGAGATAAGAAGAATGATCTAATGGTAATAACAAGCATAACAGAGTTTTAGAAAGCGAGCTTTAAATGCCCACTCCGTCTCATATAGAATCAAAAGCCCTAGAAATCAATAAGATTCAGAATTTGCAATGATTTGATTTTGTAGACTCTTTGAGACACATGGATGCAGGATAGTGTAAAGAAGACCCAAAAAATTCGAACAATTTTTTAAATGTGTTATTTGTAATAGATATTATAACGGAATTTACAAAATGCATTGTGTGTATAGGGGAATTTAAACTTTGCCTACCATATTGCGTAAACTTACATTTTACATAGTTCATTTTAGTGTGCGGTAATCATATTGGCACTAAACTTTATTTGTTGCAACACATTTTCATTTTATTTAAAGTCATCAATTTTTGTTAATTGTAGCAATTATGTGATTATTATTATTTTATCAATGTCTCATCGTCAACATTCCATTAATACTACATTCGATCTTGATGATACTTTTTGTCAAATATTCTATTTGTATAATCTGAATTGAGGGGAAAAAAATATTGCCATTGTAAATTTTAAGATAATTATTGATGATTACTCAGTCTTATTAGAATACATAGATAAGACATATCTACTCTAAAAAAAATCTATTCTACTCTAATTGTAATTCTCATTTTGAACTCTATACATACGGGGCCTTGGTTCTTAATAATATACACATTTGAGTTTTGACTCTCTATTTTCTCTTCTCATGTGTTCCTTTAATTTTATAACACGTTATCAACACGAAAAAACTCATCCAAAATAGAGAGAAATTTTTAGATCAACATTGCAGAAATTCTCAGGATCTGGACAGCTTGTGCAACTATGATCAAAACGTTTATCTTAGCATTCTGTGGTCTGATCATCATGCACTCTCAACAACACGTTCCCAACTCATTTTTCTTCAAATTTAATTATTATGATTAAATTAAAACAGTCCATTCATGAGAAATCTGTACATGCACTCTCGACAACACGTTCCCAACTCATTTTTCTTCAAATTTAATTATTATGATTAAATTAAAACAGTCCATTCATGAGAAATCTGTACATGAAGAGTAATCGAATTCTTGCGAAAAAGGAAAAAAACATAAACATTGATCGATGGTCTTAACGTCAATATATTTATTGGAACGCCACGTACGGATCACACCAAGTCCTATTCACAAGTTTATATATTCTTTTAATTGGTTGTTCAGTATAAAAAAATTGCATATAGTATAAATTGTACAAATTGCATGATTAAATCAAATAACTATTCTTGTGCACACATCTACACATGAATTCCAATTGTTAAACTACCACGTTTTCTTTAATTGGTTGTTATATATAAATTATACTAACTGCATTGTATATATATAATTTTTGTTTCGATTTGCTTATTATTATTTATCATAAAATAAAATATATTATTTGTCATATTTAGTTGATATTTTTAATTTGTGGCTGCCCCCGAGGAAGAAAAATGTTAAATTAATCTGAAAGAATATTACCTGCTATTTAAGAGCATTAGATTAAAACTTCAGAATTCCAGAAGAATGTTGATATATTGGTCCAAAAGAAACATACTTTTATATTAAATTAATATATTAGAAGAATAATCCATTCTTGTTCTAGAACGAAACATGATTCAAATATTCAAATATTTTAGAAGAATATTGCAGAATTGTTTGAATCAGTTTATACGAATCAATATTCTTAAAAAATATTATGTTGCTATAGAAGAAGCACAATTCTATATTTATTAATATTCTTGAAGAGTATTGTGCAATTATTTTTTAAGAAAAAAATATTTATGCACTTCAATATAAATATTGTATTTGATCGTGAAGAATTGCAGTTTTAATTAAATTACTTCTAAGGAAGCAAAAATTATTTATATCAATATTTCAGAGTAATATTATTTTGACACACCAGAAGAACTAATATTGTGTTATATAGAATAATAAGATTTTTCTATTGATAGTAATTTAAGAGGTATTTTGAAATAGTAAATTGATGGAGAATATGTGATTAAAAAGAAGAAAAAGCTTTTATTTGTGTTAAATATTATTTTAGTGAAAAATGTGTAGTTGAAAAGAAAGAAAAATGTATGGAAAAATGGAAATCAAACATCCCCTTAATCTCTACTGAATTAAAGAGAAACATACTAAGTTTTATGATTGATATTACACTGATATTGGCACAACTAAAACAAAAAATTATATTGGATCAAAAGTTCAAATACTGAATGAATCAATGTATATCCAGTTAGACCATCAGTGGATCATTAGTGATGCAAAATGAGAATTCAAATGAATATCTAATGGAGTGTCAAAAGATTCTTCAATCCAACGAATTTACATATAATGCTTATCTCTATGTCATAAATTGGTCATTAATGATCATTAGATGATGTTGAGATTGTGTTTGAGCCACATTATTTTGAAATATTGTATTATGAAATAGTAGATTGATGGAGAATGTGTGGTTGAAAAAGAAGGAAAATTTATTAATGCGACGAAAAATATTATTTTATTGAAGAATGTATGGTTAAAAATGTGTAGAAGAATGAGAATGAAAAGTTTAATTTGGATCAAACATGGGCTAAATTCTTATAATCTTGAAAATTAAACACGGTGATATATGGTGTCCTATAACCCTTCATGTTGACCATGTAGATATTATTTGTATATAATAGATATGATATATCTACTAGATAATTATGTGGTATTCGCAACCTAAAATTTGCTAAATTGCTGATCAAATTTTAGATTATAAGGATAATTTTCAGATTATACAATCAATACGACATGTCTTGTTAATGCTAGTGAGCCTATATCTCAACTTTTTAATAAGTGTTACTAGAGATGACGGTGAATTGTTTAATAATGTTATTTGTTAAGTGTCTTTAATTAATTTCTAAACCATTATTATTGAGAACAAAACGCTTCCATGTTTTTTTATAGGAATTATATTAGTATCATGTCAATATCAAAAGATTTCGACTATATTTGGCTTATGATCAAAGTCTAATTTTTATCTAATTATTTTGATAGTGCAATATATGTGCAATTGAACCACTACAATGGACTGTGATGGAAATAAAGGATTTTGAGGATAAATGCGAAGTTTGAACATTTAAACAATATTTCAAGACCTAATGGGTGATATTTTACAACATGGTTTGCTGATCATAAATTTGATTGGACAGTTCTCTCAACATTAGGAGGAATTAAGAAGTTAGAAATAAAGTAAAAATACATCATTATAATATTGAAATCCTCATGAAAAAAAATTGGAACTGGAAGTTCGAAAGATAATTTATTTTAGATGCATTTACTGATGAAAGAGATCAACAATATTTCACACACCAGTTTTAAATGCTCAAACTCAAATTAACTTTCTGGGAGGACATTCATTAATATTATATTTGATATATTTATGACACGCCTGAACGTGAATAGATTCGATTTTAAGATAAAAATCTCCAAAAAAAACATGGAGCAAATAAAAAAGATAGTCCCATTACGAGATGCATACTTTTGAAAAGTATATAGACAAAATAGAATGTAAATATTTTGTACATGATACTTTTGTACATGATGTAAAAGTTGCCACGATACTTTTGTACATAATTTATCGTTTCATTTATGAATAGTGAGTAATCGAAATAAATTCGTCGAATCATATAGATCGTAGAAATAATTGGTCAAATAAAAGTAAAAATCTAAAAGTATATACATATGCAAAAAATAAACGAGAAAAATAAAGTCAACATGTGATGCACGACTCTCAACATAATAAATTTCATAAAGACCGTGGTTGATGCAATCACTAGTTCATATCTTATTATCCCGACAATGCATGAAATTTAAAACGTGGTTATAAAGAACTCATCAGGCATAACTATTAATGTTATTCCTAAAGGATTTAATATGTAGAAGTATATAATTCAAGTGATATTATCATAATAAGAGTAAATACGCATTATACTCCTTTTCCTAATCAAGGTTGTCTCATATTTGTAAATTCTAAAACCTAGTTAATTAAAAATTCTGTATTAATTACCATTTTAGACAATACACGCCAAGTAGTTAGAATATCCTATGACCAATTTTTCAACAGTTCTGACTTCAGCGTATAAATAGAATTTAGTGTACTATAATTAGTTCTAATCAATTGTAGAAATTAACTAACATATTAAACTATAAACACCAAATGTAACGTGGTAAATCCCGAAGGAAAATATCTACAGGCCTCCATGCCACGAGTAAATCAATCTACTAATTAATTGATCAAAAATACAATAATCTCAATTTTGTAATTCGCAAAATTAACAAAATAGTAAAAAGAAATCTAAGAACAACTCGATGGTTTTCTTCTTTTGACTTGTTGTAGAAATGGAATCAAACACTCTGATCTTGTACTTAGTCACAACCCCCGCTTGGATTAAGAATACCCATTCTTAACTTCACGCCAAGTAGCTCGATCAATTGAAGGGGTCGAACATTTAGCACAAGTTATTTTGTATTCTCAAAATACTTGAGAAAGACGTTGGACTTTGAAAATAATCAATGAATAATCATGTCGCCTAAACCTGTTGGAAAACGGTAAAACTGATCACTGTTGATTAATGACGGAAATGCTAGCCACCTGTTCACTAGACAGAATTAGGTTTTTCAAAGTTTTACTTTGAGTTAATCAATGAAATATTATGTCATGTGTGATTTCTTGAATCAGGCAGAGCCGTAACTGACAGGAGTAACAACGACAAGATTATTTAAATCTATTAATTTACTTATTGTTTCTTCCTTTACTTATGTAAAGATATAATCAAGATTGGAATTAAATCTTGCCCAAAAGTATACACAATAAAACTGGTAAAAATATAATCATTTCATACAAGATTTATTTGATATGACAATAAATAATCTTAAGGAAAGTTTAGTAATAAAACAATATTTCCTTAATTTCAATTATTTAACCTATCAATATTTAGGTTGGTAGTAAAAAAAAAAAAAAAATCTGTATTAGCTATACTATGAAAAATATAGATTGCATCCTACTTTGGGCGTAAAAGCTCTAAAATTCGCAACCATGGAATTTTTGGACGAATCAACTTTTCACCCTATCAGTCAGGACTGACTAACACTTGGACAACCATGTTTTCACCTTTTTTTAGCACTTATCTTTGACATTTAAAAATCAATTTATATTAAGCAAGCTACCTAAATTAATATGTAAAAATATATCAAATATATTTCTTCAACGGGTTTGTGGCAAGGTTTCTAATGATGCAACTTTTGTAACGTATTCAAATGAATAATCTTTTTCCTTCTTTAGAATTTTTCCCACGGATTTTTCCTAGTAAGATTTTAATGAGATATATTGTTTGTGTAATAAATGTCCATAACTTACAAAATATTTACCCTCAAAATAATATTCTTATATATATGAGATTCTTGAAGATAACAGGAAGATATTTTCTGAATCATCATATTGCTACAATTATCAAAGGTTGATAAAATATTATATGAAGATGGTAATGCTCGAAAGTTATGACAAGGCAAAATGAAACATACTTTCACCAAAATATGATATTGAAGATATTGGCGTATATGAAATGGATGGTTCGATACAATAATTTTTCAGTTATTGAAATCAAGAAAATCGTTGTACTCTTATTCATTCACTCAAGTCTTGTCCTACCGAATTTTCTAGACAAAGTTTTAACGAGTCACCGTTTTATTACTTCAATTTTATTGTAATTATTAATAATCTTTCTTTCTTCATTTGAAATTTTTATCCTATTGAATTTATGCTAAACTAAGTTTTTAATAAGGTAGTTAGTGTGCAAATACTCATCAAATGGTGTGTTGTAAAATGGGGATAATTATCGATGATTATTTAGTCTCATCAGAATACTTAAATAAGTTCTATCTACTCTGAAAATTCTACTATATTGTGATTGTAGTTCTAAATTTGAACTCTATAAAAACGGGGCCTTGGTTCCCTCTAAAACGAGTTTTGAAAGATAAATGTTGTTAATAACAAAATGTACTAATTCAATGAAGTTTGAGGATAATAATATGACAAAAAAATTGAAGATATAAGTACTACAGTGAGCAAAGATTGAAGACTTTATGTTCAATTAGTATGATTCAATAAATAAATATTATTTTGTAAATATAATTGCCCTTTACGTGGGGTACAAAAAATATTTTTTGCTGAAAAAATTGACATGTCAGCATAAAATAAATAGGACAAAATACTTATAATTGAAAATAACAACTCACACATTTTATGATCCACTACGTAAAACTTTACGTGCCAATTTTTAGCTAATTTTTATTCTCTAGAAGTTTAATAACTATTTATTTTTAGCTCAAAAATTATTTCTTTTTCCAGTATTTTACTTATCCCTCGAATTAACATTCAGTTGAGTCTTTTTAGTACATCCTTTATGAAATTTTTTCTTTCATTTTAAAACAAAATTAAATGTTTTTTTATTAAAAATATTTATATTGATATTTTTGTATGTGAAGCTTTCCCCTAAAAAAGAGAAAAATCACTAGCAACATAAAGTAAGAGGGTTACGCGTGTATTCTTAATATTTTTTTAATTTGCAATAAAACCACAACATAAAATGAACACAAAAATAATTTTTAGTTGTTAAATTATAACTACTATTAAAATTTATTTTACTTTTTCTAAATTTTATCCATTGAGCAAAAATAATTAATTAGAATATAGCAATTGGTTTATTTATTTATTTTTACAATATTAAAGAATTAAATGGTAATTATACTAACATCACAAGTTTTGTTAACTATACCATACTTTCATTATGAACGTTCCTTATTTTTTGCTCATTTTTGCACTTATATCTCCAACTTTTTTCATCAAATTCTTGTAATCGATATTTTATTTATTTTCACATTTTTTTCCCGATGAATGTTTCCATCCAAAGAATTCATTAGGAAGGCATAAAAAGATTTATTTTTCAATTGTGTTTCTAAATAATCTAAATAAACAACAAAAAAATTACAAATATTCTCCCCTCATTTGATACACGTTAACATAATATAGTTAAATAAAAATTATCATTAAAAATAAGAGTTGCTAATTAATTGAAGGTAACAGTAAAAATATGATGAAAAAAGTTGAAGATGTAAAACAAATATTGGGGAGTGGGGACCTTCACTACGGTTAAAATGTGACGTAGCTAATAAAAATCATAGAGTGGATATAATTATCATTTTTCAATTATTAATGATATTTTTTGTTACCATTATGTTGAACATAGTATGTAAAATATAAGTTAACAAATGCGATGTGTAAACTTTAGTTACTCATCGTATACTCCATGCATTCAGTAAAATTCCTTATTATAAGTAATGGAATTTTTTTATTCAAAAAGATAAAGAGTGAACAAAAATTGACTCGATTCAATAACTGATGATTGAGCCTATAATTTATTTTGAGCCTTAGAATATCTCTGAATGCCTTATGGTCCAATTAAAGATGCTCTTTAAAATTTAACAAAACTTTTGAATTTCTTTCAAAACTCAGGTGATAATAATTAAATGAGTTAATGTTACAATATCATATAATTTATGATCACAATTATATACTAGTCACAATAAGAGAACGTCATAGTCACAAATCACTAATCTTTTAAGTCATAACTTTTTATTGATAACAATTTATCAATTAATTGATCAACAACTTATTTATCTGTCACAACTTATCAAACAAATTGGTCACAAGTTACTAATCCATCACAAATTATTAAATTAATTGATCACATGTTATTTTGGATGACAAATTATCAAATTAATTTATTACAACTTATTTATCGGTCACAAAAACACAAATTACAGGTCACAATTACTAATTTAATCACAAACCACACATTTTTAGGTCACGTGTTGTCTATGTTCACAATTACCCAATAGTTAATACACTATTCATCCGACCCATTCTATCCCAACACCATTTACCGACTTGTTGGCTTATCTCATGAGAGCTTTATCCATGATCGGCTTGAACTTCCATTTAAACAAGCTCAGGATCGAGTTGAACTTAATTTTTAGCATGGAGAGCCAGACCGAACCCAAGATTAGGTTTATGGGGTGGGCCCATTGGATTCCCATTAGAACCAGTCCATGGGCTGCCTTGTATCTGGGCCTAGGATCATAGGCTCATAGCTAGGTCCAACTGTGTTATAGAAACACTTTGCAGTATGCAATTTTTAAATTCAAAATTGGAATTTATTTTTATTAATATTCGTAATTTTTATAATTTTCATTTCTACGACCAATATCTAATTTCTAAATAATTTTTTTTTCTAAATTTTCATCTTATCTGTTATAACGTTCCTAAACCCCTCATTTTGCAAAAAAAAAAAAAAAGAAGTTAATTAAAAATCAAGAACGTAACAATATAATACATAAACTTTTTATAGAATGGATGGCAAAAGTTATTGAGGGTGTTTGGATGAGCTTAACATTGAACCAAAGTTAATTATTTCTAAATATGTTTAAATAATTATTTTTGATAAAAGTAATTTATTTTTAACTTTAATTAAAAAGTAATAATTTTAAAACTTCATTAGAAATAAATATTTGGGAGGATTATATTTTAATTTCAGCATAGCATTGTTCATTTTAAGCATGTCTATTTATAGATTTTTCTTTCGACTTAGGAGGTAAATGGGTCTTTTTAGTTCATGACATGTGGCAGGCATTGATTAATTGATTTCTAACTATTTCTATTATTAGTTCACGTTTTACTGACGAACTTAATCATTTCATTTTTGGTTAAGTATGTTAGTTCGTATTGTTTAGGGTCGCTATAAGATTTTTCTTAAACAAGTATTTTAAGCTCATTTTGAGTTTGAGTTTGAGTTTGCGTATGTTTTTTGTTTTTTTTAGTGCACGCTTAGTTAAATATATCATGCATAACACTTACCATAAAGTAAGGAAAATTTTCCTAGACTTGACCAAACATAGCGTACGATGACGCCATTGGTTACTCAAGAAACACAGTGAAATGGCAAACAATGGGAATATTTTCCATGGCCGGCCGTGTCGGGGCGGCTGAAAAACAATTATTAGTAGGACCCAACTTAAAATTGGCGTCGCTTTTGGGATTAGAGGACAACCACGTGTGAAACGAAAGGTGAAAAGAAGGGTCTACTCAAGGCTGACTCTGGTCATCGCTGGTGTGCCGTGAACGCTGGGTTAGTTACGGCCCTTACTTTTGACTCGTTCGCCCAAACTGAACGGAACAACTAAAGAATTTCAAATTAAAGTAGTGTTCTAAAATATCCGTTTAGTTGCACGTCTGTTTATTTGATAATTACTTTTTTTCAGTCCGACGAGATCTTTAGCGCCCATGTTAAAATTATAACTCATTTTTCAATCTCTTCTTACCAATTGCACATCTCCAATAAATTAATATTACATATATTCTCAAAACTATTTCTTCTTTTTTAGCTCCCGTTTGGCCACCATTATTTGAAATTTTAAAGATTGGAATAATATTTTTGGAATAATATGTGGTTAAAAAAATTAAAATTACGTGTAATACTGTATTATTGAAAAATATGTGATTGACAAATAGATATGGAAAATAAATTATAGTCTTAATGAAGACCAAACAGGAGCTTAACCACAAATTTTTCAAAAAACACCATTCCAACCATTAAAAATTTCAAATAATGGAAGCCAAATTGGGGCTTAATCGCTAAAATTTAAAAAGAAAATGAGTCTAATAAAATATTTATCATAATTCAAACTCAATTAACGGGCATAGTTTTCTCTATCCATGAACAAAATATCATTGATTTTGGGTACAATTTATTTTGAGAATTATGTTTTTCGTTGAAATATAAAAAATATGTATGCGGTTTTTAAAAAATGCATTATTTTATTTATTTAGTGATCTTGACTTTCATCCCTTGTCACGTCTCACCCATTTTAGAACTTTGATTATTCTAATTGATTGCAATGTTGTCAAAATCGAACAATATGAAAAGCCTCCCATAAGGTTCACATGGCAAAGACGTTATAAGAAGGGGGAGTGATATGTGCTGTTATGAAATCGAGTTTGTTAGATTTGATGATGTCATGGTTGTTAGACTTGTATAAATAAAGAATAGTATAGTCTAGAAGGCATTTAGGAAGTGTAAGGGTCTGTTCTCTTTACCATTTTTAAGTTATTTTCTGTTTTCGATTTTTCAAAACAGTGAAAACGCATTCTCTTTCCCATTTTCGAAAACGCATTTTTGAAAACTAGTTAAAAATTTGTAAAGAAAATCCAAAACGACAAATTTGTCATTTTGGGTGTTTTCAATTATAATCAAGTCAAAATTTTGAAAACGCGTTTTGGGCGTTTTCAAAATGGCAAAAAGTACACATTAAAAACAGTGAAAACGCATTCTCTTTCCCATTTTCGAAAACGCATTTTTGAAAACTAGTTAAAAATTTGTAAAGAAAATCCAAAACGACAAATTTGTCATTTTGGGTGTTTTCAATTATAATCAAGTCAAAATTTTGAAAACGCGTTTTGGGCGTTTTCAAAATGGCAAAAAGAACACATTTTCAAATATCTCAAAATGGACACTCAAAACACAAAACACAAAATGAATTCAAAACTCAAAACACAAAACTGAAATACAAATAGAACAACCCCTAAATAATTCTGAGTCATTAGGATAGGATCAACTCTCGAAACTTGCCAAATATGTATTTTCATTCTCACTTTATACTACAAATAGTCCTTTAATTTACAAAGATCATTGTGCCTGTATAATTCATAGTTTTTTTGTAGAAAGCATTATACCATTTCAGAATTGATTGAAATCTCTTGTTATTGGCAGATTCTATCATTTGGTATCAGAGACTGCGATTCGAGGTAGGGAATGTCGATTACTAGAATGGATAATCGGATTGAAGTACTGGGTGATTCAGTAGCACAGATTCCGTCATCGAGGGCGTTAGTGGTGGAATTGAAAAGCGATTTGGAGCATCAAAATGAAAAATTGGAGACGGAATTGGGGAAGATGAACGAAATAATCGAAATCATTTTATCAATTGGGAGAAGAGAACTGATCGAATGGATCCAAACTATAGTGAAAATGCTTAAGAATCTACCATTATATTCATCCACCATGCTGGGAGAAGGAAGTAGGAACTGATCGACTTATTGTCGCAAAGCCCAGGCGGAGGTGGAGCAGATAATTGTTGGGAAAAATAGTATTGAGACTGTGGAGAACCCTTATTGGAAATTAAAATTACCAATATTCAATGGATCCGATCCAAATTCCTGGATTTTTAAAACTAATAGACCCACATTATTTTGAAAGAATGTATTCTAAAATAGTAGAATGATAGAAAATGTGCGGATAAAAAAAAGGAAAAGTTATTGATATGATGGAAAATATTATTTTATTGAAGAATGTGTGGTTGAAAATAAGTAAAAGAATGAAAATGAGAATTTTAATGGGTACCAAACAGGGGTTCAGTATGGAACACTTCATCAACTTTTATTGGCACTCAGGCAAACAGGTACAATGGCTGAATTCAGAGGTCATTTTGAAATTATGTTTCCTCCCTTGAAAAATGTGAATGAAGACACGTTGGAGGGAGTTTTATCGACAGGTTGCAGGAAACCACGATATAGGGGCTCAATTGGTACTAGTTTGACTTGGATTGAGCAGCGAGCTGTACCTTGGAATATGGTGAAAAGAAATAACCCAACTAAGAAGGTTGGGTCAAAATGGTAGAACAAAACTATGAGAATTAAGAGATTAACAGAAGTAGAAATTCAAGCTAAGAAGGAAAATGGGTTGTGCTATCAATGTGATGAGAAGTACACCATCGGGCACTGGTGTCATAACAAAGAATTACATTTGTTATTGGTGGATGATGAGGTTAAAGTGATTGAAGAGAAAGGTGAACACCAGGAGGACATCGTTGATTGCAATGAACTAGAAATGGTAGAATTATATATGAACTCCATTGTTGGGTTATAATCTCCCCCAACGCCACGAAGGTGAGAAGAACAATATAAGGACATGAAGTGGTGGTCCTCATTGATTTTGAAGCTACCCATAATTTTATGTCGTAGGAATTGATAAAGAGGCTCGGCTTAGTAATAACTGAGACTAATGGGTGCAAGTGGCCACTACCATGTCTATAAAAGGAAAATGGAGGTGTTGAGTGGTGGTATTGCAGATACAATATGTATAGTGGTCAATGATTATTTGCCTATTGAGCTAGGAAGTTCTAATATTATTTTGGGGATGCAGTGGCTTCGTACCCTATGGATAGTAAAAGTCAATTGGGGATTGCTAACTATAAAAATTTCTATAGGGGATAATGTAATCACGCTGAAGGGAGAAGAAGTGCTGAACAAATCTCTAATTTCTTTAAAATCAATTATGAAAACACTACAAAAGGAATGAGAAGTATTGAAGAATGGATGAAAATGAAAAGAAAAACGTAAGAGATGAAAAATGGAGACTGAACTCAATTGTATTACCGTTTTCTACAATGAAAAATTACAATGCGTTGTGTATAAATACAAAATACAATTAGCTAACAAACTAGCTACTTCTAACTAACCAACTTTACAAGCCAATACAGAAATTACACGTGTATATAATGAACTATTCTAACGAATTACCTGATAGTAGCCCCCACTACCGTCTTCTTCCTTTGGTTAGCTGCTTAACTCAGCTCCTAGCTCAGGTTCTATTAGCTCAGCTTCCCAACTCCTCAGCTTCCTAGCTCATGTTCTGTTACTCTCCCTCAAGATGGAGAGTGAGGATTGACAATTCTCATCTTTGATAGAAGTGGAAACAGCAAAGAATCCGGTGTAGCCTTTGTAAAAATATCAGCTAATTGATTAGTAGAACGAACCGGTAGTAATTTGATAGAACCATCAGTTACTCTATCTCGAAGAAAATGGCAATCGATCTCTATATGCTTAGTGCATTCATGAAAAATAGGATTTGAAGCAATGTGAATTGCCGTTTGATTATCACAAAAAATCAATGCTGGATCTTTGTCAAAAATCTGGAAGTCATGAAGCAATTGAGTTAGCCAAATCAGTTCACTGGTGGTGGCAGGTAGAGCTCTATATTCAGCTTCAGCTGAAGATCTTGAATGTTGGTCTGTTTCTTGGCCTTCCAAGAAATCAAAGAATCTCCGAGGAAAACACAAAAACCGGTAATTGATTTCCTTATATCCATACAAACACCCCAATCCGAATCTGCAAAAGCCTTTGACTGAAAAGAAAGAGTTGCAGAAAAAAGAATTCCTTGTCATGGACCAGCTTTAATATATTGCATCAAGTGTTGAACCACGTCAAGATGTGGCTTCCTGGGTTGTGAAACATACTAGCTTAATTTGTGGACTGCAAATGTAATATCAGGTCTAGATATAGTTAGATAAAGGAGTCAAACAATAAGCCTTCGATACATGGATGCATCTGTAAGAAGACCTCCTTCACCTGAACGAAGCTTTAGTTTAGGATCCGTAGGTAATACAACGGTTTACATGCCAGGAACCCAATATCCCCAAGCAATTGTAGAGCATATTGTCTTTGTGACACGAAGATTCCTTTGCGTGATCTTGCAACCTCCAAACCAAGAAAATACCTCAGCTTCCCAAGATCTTTCAGCTTAAACTGATTATGCAAAAAGCATTTCAAGGAATTAATTTCATGTTGATCAGAACGATGTCATCCACATATACCAATAGGGCAATAAAAGTACTCCCATCTCCCTTTGTAAATAATGAGTAATCAGATTTTGACTACTTAAAACCATGATCAACAAGAATATTCGAGAATTTTGTAAACCATTGTCTTGATGCTTGCTTAAGCCCGTAAATCGATTTGTGAAGTTTACAAACCAAATTCTCCCCCTGAGAACTAGAACCAGCATACTCTCTATATCCCAATGGCAAGTCCATGTATATTTCTTCGAATAAATCCCCATTAAGAAAAAGCATTATTAACATCAAGTTGAATGATATCCCAATTATTCATGGCAGCAATGGCCAGAAGGGTCTCAACTGTAACAAGTTTGGCAATAGGTGAAAAGGTCTCATTTAAGTCCAAGCCTTTCTACTGAGTATATCCTTTAGCCACCAAGCGTGTCTTGTACCTTTCTATGCTACCATCTGAGTTGTACTTTATTTTAAAGACCCATCTACATCCAATAGAATGTTTTCCATCAGGTAATGTTGTAACAGAGCAGGTGTTAGTCATTTCCATAGCATCTAATTTGACTGCCATGGCAGCTCTCCAATGATTGTAATTGACTGCTTGATGATAGTATTCAGGTTCAAAATTTGATGACACATTCAATAAGTAATGACGATGGGATGGGGAAAAGACTTTATAGGAGATATATCTAGACAATGGATATGGCAAAAGATCATGTTGTTGTTGATTATTGGTTAGAAGATTACAATGAAAGTCCCTAAGATATGAAGGAAGTCTGCTGAGCTTGATGATTTTCTGAGAATATCTGATGGATGATCATTGATAGGAGGTGAGTTGGCATGTAAATGATTGTCACTACTTGCAGCTTGAATGGGGATTCTAGACTGGGATGTAGACAAAGGTATATGAAAGTCAACTTCAGAAGTATAAATAGGCAAAACATGGTTAGGAAAAGGATCAATCATATCAGAGTGATTAGAAATAGTTTGAAAATGAAATATGTGTTCATGGAAAACCACATTACGATAAATAAAAAAGTTTTTAGATAAGATTCATACAATTTATATCCCTTAATTCTTGGAGGATATCCTACAAAAACACATGCTCTACCTCTAGGAGTGAATTTGGTTCGACTTGATGGTAGAGTAGATGCAAAGCACAGACTACCGAATACTTTGAATTGATTATAATCTACAGGAACTTTGTATAATAGAAAGAATGGACTTTTATTCTGTAAGATGGAAGATGGAGTTCTATTAATAAGAAAGGTGTCAGTCAGTATACATTCACTCCAAAATCGAATAGGAACTTGTGCCTGGAAATATAATGATCTGGGCACAATAAGCAAGTGTTGATGTTTTCTCTCAACTACTGAATTTTGCTCAGACCTTTCAATACAAGTGAATTGGTGACTAATTCCTTTAGAATGAAAGAAATCGGTAAACCTCAATTCTGGTGCATTATCTGATCTAAATTTCTTAATAACTTTCTGAAATTGAGTTTCAACCATCTTAAAGAATCTTGGAATTATGCAGTTAGCCATGTAAAACATGTAAAATCTGAACCAAGGTAAGAGAAAATCTGTATCCTAAGTGAGAGAAAACATGATAAGGTCCCCATGTATCACAATGTATCAAATCAAAGGCATCAGTGGAAAGATGATTGTTTGAAACAAAAGGAAGTCTTCCCTGTTTTGCCAAAGGGCAGATTTGACATGGAATTGAATTATAACTCCCATAATTGTTACAATTCAAATGTAATTGGTCCTTTAAAATGTCTAACTTTCAAAATGACAGATGGCCTAATCTGTGATACCAAGTATGGGCATTCACTTTATTTACAGCTGTGCAAACACAGACATAAACATCATTCATCAAAAGGTTACTTCTATTATCTTGTCATGAATTAATTGAGATATCACTCAATATGTATAAACCATCAGTCTTTTCACCCTTGTCAATCATCTTCTGGTTGTGTGTATCCTGAATAACACAGGTGTTAGTGAAGAATCTGACTTCAACATAAGAATCTTGGTCAATGAACTAACTGACATCAGATTAAACTTAAATTGTGGCACATAGTATCAGATTATGACCACACTTCACAGTTTCTATGAAGTTAATCGGGATTTTCTTATGATCTGGTAAAGTGACATAAGTATTCTTAATAGGCTTCATAGTGCAGAATGCAAATTGGTTGGAGCATATGTGACTGCTTACTCCAGAGTCTATCACCCAATGCCTAGGTGAATTTATCCATGAATTAAGAGCAATGGAGAAACAAGTACCTGAGATTTGGTTAGAATACTCATCAGTTTCTGTGATAACTTTTGCAGAACTTAGATGATTGCTGAACATGTTCATCAGTTGTTGATATTGAGCAGCACTCAAGGATTGCATGAAATCTCCTGTGTTATTTTGTGCTTGCTCAGATTCAGATGCAACCTGATTTGCAACTACACGCCTTGACTAGTTGCTGGCAGCTCCCAATTGATCATTGAAATCAGACTTTTGCTTCATTTTATAGCCAGGAGGATATCCGTGTAACCTGTAACATTTATCCACTGAATGGCCTACCTGTTTACAGTAAGTGCATATAGGCATTTTCTTCATTTGGAACTAATTATATGCCTGTCTTAAACTGATCTTCTTGTGGTCAGTATTAGCATAGAAGGCCACAGAATCTCCAGCACTTGAACTACTAATGCTCAATTGATGTTCCTCTTGAGAAACAAAAGAGAAAACTTTGTTGATAGGGGTATTGGATCCATAAGCATCAATTGTCCCCTCACTTGAGGAAATGTATCATTCAAACCCATTAAAAACGACATCACGTACTTCATCTGATAGGGTCAGAAATTTTCTTATTACCACCATAGTCACACTTTCCACATGAACAAATTGGTCTGTAATTACTGAGTTCCTCCTAGATTGTCTTCAGCTTGGTGAAATAAACACCAACAGATGATGATTGACCCTGTGTGAGGTTCATCAATTCATGCCTAAGTTGAAAAATCCAAGGTCCATTCCTCTGCTGGAACCTCTCCATCAAGTCAATCCATATGTCATGTACGGATTAAGAATAAATGAGACTGGCAGATATCTCCTTAGACACAGAATTGAGAATTTATGAAATGACTGTATTATTGCTGCGAATCCAATTGTTGAGCTGATCATCATCAGCTTCAGGTTTGGGTAATGATCCATCCACAAAACCAACTTTGTTCTTCACGGAAAGAGCTATTACCATGGCTCTACTCAATGAAGCATAGTTATCACCAGTGAGAGATTGTGATACAAATACAAGACCTGGACTCTCTGAGTGATGAATGCAATAAGGACTCGATCCATCATTAATAGAGAAAATGTTCATTGATGATGAGTTATTTGCTGCTGTTGATGCCATCATATATTGAAATAATGGTCGAATTTAGAAGAGCATACAACAGAAGAACATTTTCTCTGATACCATATTGAAGAATGGATAAAAATAAGAAGAAAAACGGAAGGGATGAAAAATGGAGACTGAGCTCAATTGTATTACCGTTTTTTATAATGAAAAATTACAGTGTGTTGTCTATAAATACAAAATACAATCAGCTAACAAACTAACTACTTCTAACTAACCAACTTTACAAGCCAATAGAGAAATTACACGTGTATATGATGAACTAATCTAACAAATTAACTTATAGTAGCCCCATTGTCATCTTCTTCCTTTGGTTACCTGCTTAACTCAGCTCCTAGCTCTTGTTCTGTTAAGAAGGCATGGTAGTTGAATTATGTTCAGTGCACGTGGAAAAGGAAAGAGAGGAATCAGATATTCCAAAGGCTATAAAGGAGGTAACTGTAGACTATAAAGCTGTTTTTGATTTGCTGTAGGATTGCCACGCTCACAGGACCATGAACACGCTATTACATTGAAGGTAAGGAGTGAGCCAATTAGTGTGAGACCTTACAAACATTCTCATGCATAGAAAACTGAAATCGAGCATTAGTCCCTTTTCTAGCCTGATTTTGGTAGTAAAGAAGAAAGATGGGGTAGAGGTATTTTGTCGATTATCGAGCACTAAATAAATCCACTATATTTGATCTCTTTCCCATCCCAACAATTGACGAGTTGCTTGATAAATTGTATGGTGCCACAATCTTTCCCAAGCAGGACCTTAAATCTAGCTATCATCAAATAAGAATTAAGGCAGGAGATGAATACAAATAAGCTTTTAGAACGCATGAGGGATATTACGAATTCTTGGTAATGTCATTTAGGCTTACTAATATGCCGACTACGTTCAGGTATTAATGAATCAAGTTTTCAAATGCTTGTTGCAAAAAGGCATATTGGTTTTCTTCGACGACATCCTTATCTATAGCCGAACCTTGGAAGATCATTGTGAGCATTTGAGAAGGGTGCTACTAGTAGGGTGGGATGCTTTATTGGTAGTAGTGTATTACTTCATGGTGTGGTTCGCCTACATGGTTTTTCCCGTTCCATAGTGTCAGACAGGTTAAGGCCTTTCTCAGTTTCTTTTGGACAGAGCTTTTCCATCTCCAAGGTACTCATCTTCGTCTTAGTACGGCATAACACCCATAGACTGATGGGCAGATACAAGTGGTGAGTCACTGTTTGGAAACTTATGATGATTTGCAAACAATCATCTACGTTCTTGGTCTGACTAGATTCCATGAGCAGAATTTTGGTACAACTCCTCATTTTATACTTCTACTAAAACTACCTCATTTAAGATTGTTTATGAAAGAGACCCCCTTGTGTCATACGTTATGGAACTCAGTATACCCCTCTAGCTGACCTTGATTAGCAGTTGCAACAACGTGATGAAATGATTGGGGTATTGAAGTTACATCTAGAAAAGGTTCAATCCGGAATGAAGAAGGTGGCGAATGAGGGTAGACGAGCAGTCCGTTTCAGGAAGGAGATTGGATCTACTTGAAGCTCCAACCATATTGACAAAAGTCTCTAGCGAAGCGTGTCCATAAGAAGTTGTCACCTGAATTTTTTGGTCCTTATGAGATTACCCAGAAGATAGGGTAGTTGCATATAAACTACGACTTTCGGAGGGGGAAGAACATACATCTGGAGGGGACGAACATACATCTGGTGTTCCACTACTCCAACCCAGCTTCTTCCAGCTCTTCTCAGTCTAGACTTAGAGTGGAACGTGAAACCTGCTGAGGTTTTGGGCATCTGGCCTGCTAGTGATTCGAGTGTTACTAGGCCGAAGGTACTAATTCAGTGGCTGGACATTCCATCTTTTGAAGCATCTTGGGAGCTTTTCGAGTTGATCAATTCTCAATTTCTCGAATTCTACCTTGGGGAAAGGTGCTCTCCTAGGCGGGGGGAGGGATATTGATAAGCCTCCCATAAGGTTCACTTATCAGAGACGTTATAAGAAGGGAGAACGATATGTGTTGTGATGAAATAGAGTTTGTTAGATTTGATAATTTCATGGTTGTTAGACTTGTATAAATACAGAATAGTAGGTTTTAGAAGGCATTCAAGAAATGTGAACAATTCTGAATCGCTAGGAGAGGGGCAGCTCTCGAAACCTGCTAAATCTGTTCTTTTTTCCATTCCCGCTTTATACTACAAACAGTCCTTTATTTTACAAAGATCACTGTGCCTGTATAATTCATAGTTGTTGCAGAAAGTATTATACCATTTCAGAATTGATTCAAATCTCTTGTTATTTGCAGATTCTATCACAATTCTAGGAACAACGATCGGCCCCGTTGAAAGAAGTAAAGAAGTGGCTAGTGTGCTATTAAAATCGGATGAGGCAAAATTTGTGATAGATATTTAATTTTTAATTTTTTTTATCATCGATTTGACCTTAATTTGACCATTTACTCTTTCCCGGTAAAGTGCATATAATTTGAAAATATTGTGAAAAAAAAAATTAGTTTTTCTACATATTCCAGTAAACTAGTTGTATATGATTTATGAGTCAATCATAGAATGGTCACATATCATAATTATTCATGAAAAATTATGTACTTAGATCAATTAGATGATGAAATGGGATAGAAAAGAGAGAGTAATTAGGAGTCAAAATTCAAATTGAATTTTTATAATTTTAACAATTTGAATTTTTATAAAAAAATGTTTTTTCATAATATTAGAGTATATAAATTTCATGGATTCAAATTTTGGTTGTTAACAAATTAGGATAACTGTTCATGGGTTATTTCTTTTTACAACAAAATATGAATTTCACTCTCACACAAAGGAATATATTTGTTATAATATTTTAAAAAATAAATAATTTTTTTGTTATAAACTAGGTAGAAAAGAGAAGAAAATAAAAAGCTAATAAACTTAAATGTATTTCATGAGAATCAAAGTCTTATCTTTATAGGGAAGAGTTATTCTTTTGCAAGGTATACAACCGTCACAGTTATTAGGGTTGTAGGGGTATAATGGTCATTCATTAATAAACATATAATTTACCACATTCTCCGTTGAATGCCGCATTACAAAATGTTGACTCACTAAAACGTTGTCAAAAAAATTCAATCAGATAAAACTTGAGTTAAGGAAAAGAAGTACACTACTCTGCCTGATTTTAATAAAGAATTCTTGTTTCATCTTGTACGTCAATGCTTTCAATAATGCAATTCTAATGAACCAAGTTTCATATCGTCTTGTTATAGTTTTCAAGTAATATTGTTTTCATAGATGATATTAATTCATTTTTGTTCGTCTTTAGTAACATGATAATCTGTTGAAAAATAGATTGTGTTGTTGCTTTATTTAGGAGTCGTACATAATTTGTAACATATAAGAGTATTATTTTGAGGGTAAGCGTCTTATAAGTTATTAACTTCATTACACAAAAAATATGCCTCGTTAAACCATATTAAGAAAAACCTGTAAAAAAAATCATAATGACAAAAATAAAGTATATTATTCTTTTAACTACACTTCAAAAAATTGTCTTATTAAAAACCTTGCCAAAAAATCTAATGGGACAACACTTCGATCAAGGGAATAAGAATACAACGCGTATTTATGTTACTTACGACACTATTACTTGAATTATATGCTTCATACATATAAAATCCTTTAAAGATAATGTTTATAAGATAAGTTGGTTATAATCACATTTATTATATGTATATCATGTCTCATGCATTGTCATACTAACAAAATAGAGACGATTGATTGTATCTTCCACATGATAATTATATATTTATCGTAGTCTTGGTTTATTAGGTTAAGAGTCGTGCATTACATGCTATGTCTTCACTTTTCTCATTTATTTTTCGTATAAGTATACACTTTTGAATTTTCGGGCTATAGGTTTAGAAATCTCAAGTGTTTCTAATAAATTCAATTTTATTAGAATTACGTCCTTTTATTTAGCCAATTATTTATTCAATCGATATATTTCAATAACCTTATTTCGATATTCTTGCAATTTCATAATATGAAGCTGTATATTATGTACAAAAATATTGTCAACAATTTTTTTTTTTTTAATCTTTGATTCTATTTCTTTCTCATAACGACATAACTTATTGAGATATTTCAATTTTCACCATTTCAGATAGTTAAACCTCTTCTGGGATTTTATTCATGTTATGTCTATATACTTTTCAAAAATACATGCCTCCTATATGGGATCATATGCTCCATTTTATGTTGAAATTTTTTGTCTCACAACTGAATGTATCTACGCTTCAAGCGTATCATAGATATATTATATATAATATTAACTAATTGTTCTCCTAGAACGTTAATTCGAGTTAGAGTATTTAAAACTAATGTGTGAGATATTGCTGATATCTTTGATCAGTAAATGTATCTAAATGAATTATCTTTCGAACTTATAATTCAAATTGTCTTTTACTAGGATCTAGATAATATAATAATACATATATAAATATTATTTTCAGTTTCTTAATTTCCCCCAATGCAAAGAGAATTCAATTGACAATCAGCAAATTGTATTATAAAATATCATTCACTAAAGTTTAAGATATTTCATAAGAGTTCAAACTACGCATTTATTCTCATCATTCTTTATTTTACTTCTTAGTGCATTGTAGTGGATTAATTGTACATACTATCAAAATAATTAGATGGAAATATTAGGCTTTGACGAAAAGTCAAATATAGAGGAAAAAACTTTGATAATGACATGATACTAATAGCATTCCCTAAACAAAAATGGAAAGTAATTTGTTCTCAATTGTAATAATTAAGAAATTAATTGGAGGCATTTAACAAGTAATAATATTAAACTATTTACCGACATCCCAACTAATACTTTTAAAAATGTTGAGATTTCAGCTCACTAGCATCAACAAGACATATCTTCTTGATTGTATAATTTGATAATTATGTTCATAATTTAAAATTTAAACAGTAATCTTGCAAATTTAAGATTGTGAATACCTTGCATTATCTAGTAGACGTATCATATCTATTATATACAAATAATATCTAGATGATCAACATGGAGGGTAACGGGGTCCTATATATCACCTTAATTAATTTTTCAAGATTAAAGGGGTTTAGTCCAACCCTTAGCTAGTGATGACCAATGATCAACGACCAATTTATGATACAGAAAACAATCATTATATGTGAACTAAATAGATTGAAGAATCTTGTGGTTCTTCAATAAATGGTCATCAGATTTATCATTTTCCATCATATTGATTTAGTGATAGTCTAACTAGACGTGCCAAGAGTTACTGAACTTTTGATTCAACATAATATTTGTTTTAATTGTATTAATATTAGTATATTGTACCAATAATGAAACACTATTGAAACTTTTACTATTCATGGTAAAATTTTGTTTTCCCACATCATGTATTATTGACTCTTTTAGAATCAAAATAATATTTTTTTGGAATAATGGTATAAATAAAATTTTGTTTCATTATAAGAAATTAAATTTAAATTGTAATTCTTCATGATCAATTCAATATTTATATTGAAGTATATAAATTTGTGATTCATCAAGTATAACCACAGAATATTCTTTAATAATATTGGTGTATAATATTTATACTCTTTCGAGATAAATAATATAATATTCCTAATAAAAGTGTAGTATGTATAAATTTGTGATTTTTTTGGAACAATATATTTTTCTAAAGTATTAACACGATATTTGTGTATAATATTATTTTAATATAGAGTTACACTTCTTCAAGAGAGATGATAAAATATTCTTGAAATATTGATACATGGTTATGATTGTCCAAAAGTATTATAACAATATTCTTTTAAAATATTGATATTAATAATTCGCTCTACACTTCGAACTAAACAATAAAATATTTTAAAAATCAAAATTTTATGCTCTACATGAGCAGCAATACAATATTCTTTTAGAATATTGAATAAATATAAAATCATTCTTCTTCAAAAGTAACGATACAATATTTAAAAATTGAAATAGATTTGGATAACTTTGTGTAATCTCAAATTCTTCAACAAAAAAAAAAAAAGAGACCTGAAAAAAATTTGTTCTTAAGAAATTCACGATCTTCCATCAATTCAAAATTTTCGCATAACTATTTTTCAAAAATGAACCGTTTGTTTTTTTATCCTAACCATTTGAATAAGAGCGAGTTGTGAATCTGGTATACAAATTTCAGAACTATTGGACCAAGGTTACTGAGATATCAACGTTTAATCACAACTGTTGCAAGTTGTCCACATTCTGTGAATTTCTTTTATTTGTTGATTTCGAATTAATAATACAAAATTTCCAAATTCATAATTTTATTTAAAAGGACAAATAAATATTATTTAGAACCTTAAAATGTATAAAGTTTATACTTCTTCAAGGGTATTAACACAATATTTCTAGAGAGTATTATTCGGAAAGAATCATATTTCATCAAGAAAATCGTCTAGAACATAATATGTACAAATATTATATTTTTTTCGAGAATAACAATGCTATATTGTTTTAAATATTGGACCAATGTTATTGAGATATCAATGTTTAATCACAACTGTTGCAAGTTGTCCACATTCTATGAATTTCCTTTATTTGTTGATTTCGAATTAATAATACAAATTTTCCAAATTCATAATTTTATTTAAAAGGAACAAATAAATATTATTTAGAACCTTAAAATGTATAAAGTTTATACTTCTTCAAGAGTATTAACACAATATTTCTATAGAATATTATTCGGAAAGAATCATATTTCATCTAGAAAATCGTCTAGAACATAATATGTACAAATATTATTTTCAAGAATAACAATGCAATATTGTTTTAAATATTGTTTGTGTGAATTTGTGCTTGTTCGGGAGACAAAATAATGCAAATATAATATTTTTTAAGCAATATTATAATATGGGTTTTGCTACTTGTATATCGGGGTTGACACCCTGATGTACAGCTCCCTCATAAAGACGGGATCACAATTTTTTTATTGTGTGTGCCCCCATATTTGTGAGGAGGCTATACACGGGATGTCAATCCCTATGTACAAATAGCAAAACACTTACAATATTCTTCTAAAATATTTGTTTTGAGTGTTTTCTTTTTTTTTAAATAATAATAATACAATATTCTTCTTAAATATTGAACGAAAGAAATTATATTCAAGTAAATATTTATTTTATCATAAATTGATATAGTTAAATTGATATAATCAGATCAAATAATTTTACCTCTTTTTATGCAATTCAAAGTTAAGAGAATACTGCCATTTTCTTTGAATAGAAAAGAAAAGTTTCTTGTAAACAAAATTGGCTACAACTTCTTTTCTTTCTTTGTTTGAATGAATAAAAGTTTTAGCTTAACTGGCTAGAGATTTATAAGTGAAAAGGGAAATAAATTTTGTTAACTCAATTGACTAAAACTACATGTTAGTAACGTGCTATAAAATATGTATAAAAAAGAAGAAAATAAAGAAGTTAATAGATTTGTGTGTACTCCATTGAAAACCAAAACTCCATATTTATATGAAAGAATTAGGACTGTGAGGGATACAACAGTTATAATAACTAGGACTGCAGCGATATATTTGTTATTCACTAATAAACATATAATTTACAATATTTTTTTTATTTTTGAAAATTAAAGGCATGTTCTATTTACCATTTTCAAATCATTTTTTGTTTTCGATTTTTCAAAACAGGAAAAACGCGTTCTCTTACCCATTTTCGAAAATGCGTTTTTGAAAACAAGTTAAAAATTTATAAAGGAAACCCAAAACGACAAAATGTCGTTTTGGGTGTTTTCAATTATAATCAAGTCAAAATTTTCAAAACGCGTTTTTGGTGTTTTCAAAACAATTTTTCAAAATGTCAAAAAGAACATATTTTCAATAATCTCAAAATAGACACTCACAAAACTGAAATACAAAAAGAACCTGAAAATGCTTCTTCTTCTTCTTCTTTTTGCTTTATTTTATTTTATTATTATTATTATTTCAATGAATGAAGAGTTGGTGTATAATGGTAGACCTTCGGGAAACCCGAACCATCAGATGCCTAAAGTCAACTAATTGAAATTTTATGTTTTCAAAATCTAAACGAAATTTCGGAATCTTTTCAGATATTAATTGTTACGAAATTTTTGTTTAATTAAATAGTAATATCAAATTTCGTGAAACACACTCATAGTTGACTGACCTTAAAAAATGGGTTACTTCGCGGACAATCAAAAGTAATTCGAGTTCTCTCCGTTGATTATTTGTTTAATTAAATTTATCTATGGACGATGAATTAAAATGGATACAGTTTAGACTATCAAAATTATTTACAATATGGTTCCTGTATACTAATCATTTTTCTAGAATTCCAAGCCAACCAACACTAATTTTATCCCAAAAAAATTGTTTTGAATGAAATTATTTGCATTATTTTTTGTTTCTTGATGTCTTTTGTTAAATTAAGGCATAGAGTGTCTAGCATGAAGATAAATTTATGCCTCGATAAGTAGAAAATATGTCAAGTGTTTGTTTGCGAGAGAACTTTTAAAGTGAAAAATGATTTTTTTAAGAATATCTTATTGAAAAATAAGGAAAATTTATTCGTTTCATAGAATGTGTGGTTTAAAATGATTTTTAGAAAATCTCTCATAAACCAACCCCAGTCAACAACATCAATTTATCATAGTAGAAATTAAGTAAAAATAATAATTGTATTTTTGTATTATCAATTTATCATACACACAATGTATTTCTAATAGAGTGTAAAAAGGTCAAATTTGTGTATTTCTAATAAAGTAAGTCCTTGTTTGAGTCTCATTTTTTCATCAAAATGCATTTTTAAACAGTGATTTGACTTCATTTTAACCAAATATTTTTCAATAAAATAATATTAAATGCAAATTCAAAATTTTTTCTTATTTTTTTTAACTACACATTCTCCATCATTATACTATTGTAAAATGTATTTTTTGAAAAAAAAAAAATGGGATTCAAACAACCCCTAAGTATAAAAGGTCAAATTTCTATATTATCAATTTATCTTACACTGTAATTTGGAAGAATTTGAATAAGAAATGTAGAATTTTTATAAACCTCACCCACGTTGGTTTCGAGGTTGTACTACTGAAATTTTATTGAAAATATTCTTCAAAACGACGACAAAGTTTCTAGTAATTAATAATTCTAGCTCCACATTAAAGTTGCAATTAACATTACATGGTATAAAGTCCAAAAGGGTTTCAACAATTAGTTCTCCAAAAAGAGTTCTCCTAGTTTTGTGTTAAATATGTACATATACTTGTCATATGATGATTATTAAAGTACAGGGGAATGGTTCATAGGATCCTTACAGGTGTTGTGTTGGTAGCACCAACGCAGCACCTATATGGTACATTTTTTGTGTTTTTTCACAAGAATGAATAAAAATTTGCCAAATGATAATCTGTAAAAATTCTATACACCTAGTATAACTCATTATTAAATGACTATATCATTGAAGTACATTGTTATATGTTTTGGATAAAGCTTTTGAAGTCCAAGTTGTACTTCCATTATGCTTGACACTCTAGATAAGCTTCAATTATTTGAGTTTTAATATTCTTTTGTCCACTGAAGTAGACAACAACTCATATTCTTTGGCAAGAAAAGAGATGCTCACATTATTATCAAGAAACACTATGAATTGCCTTTAATCATTTAATATTCTTTTTATAAACTTACGACATATTTGATAAAGTTAATTAAATAATACTGGATATTAACATTTAGTAAAATAACACTACATACAGAATATATCTCTATTACTTTATTGTTAATTGTTTAGACCCACTACCCTTGAATGTAGCAAAAAAAATTGTATATTTACGATGAGATAAAAACTTCGTTTTGTAGAGGATTGAGGTTCTTCTCAGGGAAAGGGCCAGAGAGAGAGATATGCTAGATGCTCAATGACAGGTCAAAAAGTGGAGGAGCACGTGTCGACACGTGATTTGATAGTTTGAGGAAAAAAACTTGGCAACACCGTCACCCCCTATTAATAACCCTGTTAAAGGAGCATTATTCGAGAGAGATTAGATTGATGAAGATATAAAAACATTATATAAATAAAAGTACTTTTTTTTATATATAGTTTTCCTAATCATAAGTAACTTACAATGGACCACCATAGCAAAACTAGGGATATCTCTATGGCATGCCACCATCGCAAAAATAGGGATAATTATGGCAGGTTAATTAATATTAGAAGTTTTTTAATAATGATTAATGGCATGATCCTTGAAGTCAATAGCTTTTGTCCAACGCTGGTTATCTCGGTTCATTTTCAGACGAGGTTAATTAAGGGTTGACTATTGGATTCGGACTGCACACTAATGTCTGCAAGGTTTTTAATAAGAAAAGACAAATGATCCACTCTTTAAGAATTTAGAGATTCTAGACTATTAATTCTTATGAGAGATCCTTTGATTTCTTTTTTACGAGCATAACAATACTTAAACTTTTAAATAAATAACACATTTATATTTAAAGGAAAACTTTGTTAAATTCAAAAATAAAACATCATCCTCAACATGAGAGATTAGGCTAGTACAATATCTAGTCTTCTATTCTTTCATTTTGAGATGCAAAATTAGTAAGCAAACGTCTTTATTTTGCACTTTAGTTTGGCATATGTCGTATTTTTTAATTCTTCTAATTATTAATATTTAAAAATTTTTGATATACTTAAATTTGATTTGAATAAAGGTCTCATTTTGAGGGAACGGTAGGTTAGGAACCCCAACTTAGTTAGTAAAGATTGTACTGGGAAGCATACTTCCATCACCATATGTTGATGTCATGTAAGGATCTAAAGATCAGGGACAAAGGAGTACCGCCAGGCAGGAGGCTGTCGAGGAAACAGGTCCATAGGATCTACCATAGTGAGGCAAGGCCAACATATTAGACAGAAGCATAAGAAGGCGACCCCAATTTCTACATACAGTAAGAAGGTTTATCTTTTGATAAAAAAAAAATTAATGAAATGTGCGGTTGAAAAATTATGGATCTCATTAATATGTGGTTAAAATTAATTATTGATTTTAATTTAAATTAAAATCTGACATTTTAATCCCTATAGGGACAATGTATGATTTTGGCACAATTGTATTGTTTAGCTCATTTTTATAAACTCATTTTTTCCCAAACTCATTTTCAATCATACATTCTAATAATAAACACATAAATAAATAAAAAATACTTATTTTTTAACCATACATTTTTCAAAAAATCACTACTAAAAAACTCATTTTCTCCAATAAAACCTATTTTTCATGTTTGTCAAATATGGAATTAATAGGCGAGATGGAATTAATAGGCGAGATTCAAAAAGCACTTCCTACAAAGTAATCGTTACTATTTTCACAGACATATCTTCACCAATTTTTACAACAAAAGCAACAGGCTTTCACCATTTTGACAACACAAACATCAAGAAAATAAACGAGACAAACTCAGACAACATTGCAAGTTCTTGGGGTAATTCTAAAAAGGACCAGTCAAAGGCCCTTATTTCCAATTTGACTTTTTGTTAAATGCATATTTTCAAATTGGCCTATTTGAGATTTAAAGATAAAAATGCTCTTAAATATATAAAACAATTACAAAATATGGTTTTGTTAAAAAGGCAATACTACATTTTTAATTAACAAATAAAAACCAAACACTCCCTACTTAAAATTTCAAAATCAGGTCCAACATAGATGAAAACTCTTTCATCTTCTGGAATCTGATAATCTCAAAAATATCGATAGTTGAAGAAAAAATTTGTTTTATGTCAATTATTTCGAATCGGTAAGTATATTTACATATGTTTAATTTCTTTTTCATTAAATGTATATACATTTTTAATCGATAAATTAAGATTCGACATAGATTACAAGCTAATAAAATTTTTTAACATATGTATAATTTTTAAGCACGAACGAAAAAAATTCATTTGCATGTTACTTCCTGATTAATCATCAGCTGTTACGGCCTTAATAGTCGACTTTTATGAAAAACGACTGAATGTTAACTGTCGAACAGCCGGTTGATATTTATATATATATTTTTTGTTTTTAACAAGTTTCTATTACCACTGTGAACTGAGATTTTTTATGAATGTTCATATATTGTGTTTTGTCATATAGATATGATGATTGTACTCCCGATTTGTTATTTTGGTGATTTGAATTGGATGAAAATAATCGATGAACATGGAAATGGACAAATGACATACAAGGTGGTATTCCAACACGTATAACAGAGATTACATCGTACGAGGAACTGTATCATGATATACAGGACAAGCTAAATGTCGATATATCTCGATACAATATGGTACTGAGATTTCAATTCAAAGGGCATTTACCATTTTCTATTCCACTTATGACGGTTACATCTGATGTTGAAGTGAATTATCTGTGTAAGTTGAACAAAACGCAAATGACACCTATTTGCGTGACTTTAGTGAGGAAGGACGACGCGGAAAGTAGAAATGAACATCCGGAGGAGCAGATGATAATGCAAATGTTTTTTGGGATACAGTATAAATAGCTCACGAGGATGATGCTAATATTCTTGAGGCAGTTGTTNACATCTGATGTTGAAGTGAATTATCTGTGTAAGTTGAACAAAACGCAAATGACACCTATTTGCGTGACTTTAGTGAGGAAGGACGACGCGGAAAGTAGAAATGAACATCCGGAGGAGCAGATGATAATGCAAATGTTTTTTGGGATACAGTATAAATAGCTCACGAGGATGATGCTAATATTCTTGAGGCAGTTGTTACTCATCATGACATCATTGTGATGCATAGAATTCAGGCGATAGTTCAAAACAACTATAGTGTAAATGAATTTACAAATGAGGATTTGATTGTTTTATCTCGTTATAGACACGAGTGGGGTGGGTGCTCAAGGGTTGGAACGAGCGGACCATCATCTAATTGATTTGATTGTTTTATTCCGTTAGAGACATGAGCGGGGTGGGTGCTCAAGGATTGGAACGAGCGGACCGTTATCTAATTCTTCACGTGTGGTTCTTGATGATGAAGATATGCGTGTTGAGCAACTATTTGAAACGAAGAAAGAATGGCAGAAAATTGTACACCTTCTGGCATTGAAATTCAACTTTCAGT
>CAIGRP010078749.1:0-22063 GCA_903798385.1 Fraxinus cuspidata
CACTTTAAACAAAATAATTATTATATTTAAATATTAAATCTTGTTTGATTTCCCATTTTTCAAAATACATGTTCTCTATTCTTTTCAACTACACATTTTTCAATAAAATAATAATACATTCAAATTCAAAATTTTTCTTTATTTTTAACCACACATTCTCCATCAAATCACTATTCTAAAATGCATTTTTTGCAAAAAAAATAAAATAACATCAAACGGGCTCTTAATATTTTATTGTTGCCCACGGTCGACAGTCGACGGTCAACGGCCGCCCGTGCTGACTCAAAATGCTGGGTCCACCACTGCTTGTGTGGATTTTCATTGGAGATTAGACAATTAGACAGTTGTGAATTGTATAACGTGATTGTTCGTGTTCCAAGATTAGCAAATGAGTTTGTAAAATTTATCAAAAGTATAATTTTTGTCACAATTTCTATCTAAACACAAAGCAGATCCTTGGTGTGATTGAAAAGTAATTTATTTTTCGTTGTACATGTTAAGTAAATTCCTAACAGTTCCTGCGATGACACCGAGGGTTATGGAGACTGAAATAGAGCATGAAAGTGCTATATAAGCTTAATTATAGCTTTTTTTTCATCTGAGTTTTACATAGTTTATCTGCCTTTTTCTCCCTTTGCCTTGACATACATTTGTTTTTAACCTATAGGGGCTATATTGTATTTCTTTGCAGAGCGATGATCACCATTTCAATTGGTTGCTAAATAAATTTTCATTGTTTCTTAAACTAATGAGTTTATTTGCGGCTTGGTAAGTGTGATTTTACACTTAGGGCTGTCAACGTATATAAATGTTAGTGGATATTTTGGTTATTCTCTAAATTTTTCATTGTTTTTGTTACTTTTAGGAAACAATCCATGTTTGGAGGAAGACCAAGGATTTCAAGGGTAGATGAAGCACAATGATTCAAGTAATCAAGTTGTAGTTTAGATCCAAGACCAGAAGTTAAAGGATAAAAAAGAAGACAATACGAGGTCAAAAATCATGGTGCCATTGGTGCTTTGTATTGTTCTAATTTCCTTCTTCCCCAATAGTAATTTTGGTACAATGTTGTGCAAAAAATTTAAGGGCATTTTTGGAACTCCAAAAGGCACAACTCTAGAGCAACAACACGACCTTTAAATACCATTTTTCTAGCTTATCAAAGAGGTTTTCAGAGGAGATTGGAGAAGGCTCAACAAGGAGGAGAAAAATGGAGGAAAACACGAGGATCTTTGGAAATAAGGAGATTCAAAGGGAAGAAGAATATAAAAGCTCAATATCTAGAACCCTTGTATTTCTCTCATTTTCACATTATGGGCTAAAACTTTTTGGAATAGGAAGATGATGTAGATTTATTTTGAAGCTTTAATTTATATGATATTGGTTTAGATGTGAAATATTTTCTTAGTGTTTGAAGGCTTGTTATTACGATAATTGTTTTCCTATCAATCGACCAATTTTAGGATAAGTTTGAGAATCATGTTGAGATTGAGATGTGAAATTTGTGTTTAGCCCACTTAGATTTTGATAGCAAATAGAGAAATGCACTATGGTGTATGCGATCATGGATCATGCTTACATTCAAATTTCCTCAAAGTTAGTTTAAGCTTACTCTTGACTGCTTTAATTATGTTAGTTACTCATCGCTTAATCAATTTGATAAAATAACCAAATCAATTTGTACACGTGTCCTTGAAAATTAAATCAACTAGTTTTAAATCGTTTAAATGTAAGTAGGCAATTCTCGTGGGATTCGAAACTCTTCATCACTTTATTACTTGTTTAATAATCAACTTACAAGTTCTTGAGTTATTCCTCTTAATCCTTTTGGACTACCCCAAGCCCTTATGTTTTGTTCAAATTGAAAAGAGGAGTGTTGACATGTTTGTCCATGGATTTCTCAAGTATGGTCCAGTGCAATGCACCAAACATAAATTAAGGCGCATTCTAATTAGCTACTTTCCATAAAAGCTCCACCAAGTTCACATGGTAGAAAGTTATTGGCTTCATAAAGTTGTTACAAATATTGGCTATATGCAGTTTAGATTGAAATAAAGTGATGGCATATGCTAGCTACATGGAGACCGTTACCCTCACTCAATTTTTGGAGATATATTGAAGTCTGCCATTTTATTATTATAAAAGTCATGTATCAGGCATTTTTCCGTTTGCACACGATAGGACTTGTTAAATATACAAATTGTTAAGTTGCGGAGCCTAATTATTGCCGATCCTAAATATTGCCACATGTGGAATTGGTCGTGGATTGACCTCCGCAGTGAGGTCTCCATGGGGATTGTTAAGTTGTTTATTCTTCTTTCTTCAAATTGATCTTCGGTGAAATAGAATTAGGATTTATAATTCTTAACATAAATATCCCTAAATATTTTAACTGGAATAAAATTGAGATGCAGGTACATTGATCAGCTGTACTGATGTTTGTATGTGGAATATAAACACAATGGTACTAGGTATACATGTCCAATGTCATGTGAACCAAAAAAACGAATATTTTTAAGTAATATCCATCCTCTGTTGTACTTGTATATCGTATTAACAATCAAAATATGACAAATAAATATTTTCTTTTATAAAACCCATATTGGAAAATTCGATGAGTCGAGTCTTCCAGTATCAGAAGGTTGATTGTTTCACTCGAGAAAAATTTTCTTGCCACATTTTTACTCATCTGAGATCCATATATTAACTGATCAGGACCATCAGGTGCCATTTTATGTATCAACCTTTTTTTCCAAAAGTTGCATATGTAGAAAAACCATCAATTTTCATAACATCAGCAGAAAAATGTGGAAAGTGAAATTGGATGTATTGGATATAAAGCACCAAGTACACCTTACTGGGGACATTCAATCCAATGGTTGTTTGCCTCCGTTTGCCTGATGCTGATCTTGATGCGTAGCGCCTATGCATTGGAATCCACGGACGAAGGATAATCACTTGCTAAGTTATTCAAGTATTCATCCTTTTAATTATATGATTTATTTATGAGATATTTGATGACGGTCTAGGTCTATCCAAGGATTGAGTCATTATCTTTTGGATCTGCTACTCAAACCGTATTCTTTTACTGGTTTGCCTACAATAATACTAATTCTCTACTTATCAAGGAATCCTTTATCCGTGGTTGTGAATGACTATATTAGTAGTTAATGTGCTTTTAATATTGTGTAAACAAAGGGCTGTCAAAAATGGACTAAGTGTAGGGCTCCGATTGAGAAACGAAAGTTCAGCTTTTCTCTCATCTTCTTTCTCTGTTTTTCCTCTGTTTTATAGGATTGTTGCTGCATTTACTCTTCACATCAAAGAACAGATTATTGTAGAGGATTTAAGCTGTAACAAACAACCAACCAACAGACTTCTATTTTTGATTCTTTGGAGGTATGCTTCATGAAATTTTAGTTAAAAGTTTTCACCAAACGTGTCTTTAACTAAACAAAAGCAATTCTAGTTGAAAGTTATATGGTATTTACATAATAAAGTTCATAACAAGGTTTTGATATACAGTTATCCAGGACAAATCCTACTAAAATTAGAAGCAGAATATATGTTTTTGTAATCCATAAAAAGATTGATAACCTTTCTCAATCTGATCTCATCCTGTTGATCTGGTTCAAAGCTGGTTGCAAAATGTTGTAAAGCACCCAAAGAATGGCAGGGATGACTACAAACAGCAAGAGCTGGCCTCTGTTGTCATTTGCGGTAGCATCAGCGATCATGGCAATTTCACTGGCTGATGACTCTGGTGGGTGCACGAAACTTGAGCCCACAAGTCCACCTAGCCCGAGCCCGATGATCACCCCTTTGACACTCCTCATTTTGTTAATCTGGTTAAGAGCAGGTTGAAGAATGTTGTAAAGAACCCAAGATATGGCTGGAATGATAGGTAGCAGAAGGGCGAGTCCCCGGTTATCACCTTCGGCTATATCAGCAATTTGTTGGGCAGCAAAGGCAGCATCAGAGGAGCTGAGTGTTGAGAAAATAACTCCGGCAAGGGCAGTACCAGCCAGGCCCGCGACTTCTAATGGCTTTGAGGTGGTCGTGAGTCCTCTTGGGTGGTTTTGCAAGGAGAGATGAGAGATTGATTGCTTGGAAGGGTTAAAAGTACCCTTTGTATTGGTGTTGAAGCACTTGGCATTGATCATAGCCATTGTAGTCATGGTAGCTGCCATTGGTGGTTAACTTTTGTTTGGCCGAATGCTCAGAGATTTGCGGGGCACAATACTAACTACAATTTTTTGCTTGCTATAAGGGGGAAAACTGAGAAAAATGAGGTCCACAGGGATTGTGAATTTTTAATGGCTTTCTTATCCAAAGCATGTGGTTGGTGAATTATAAACCCCATATTAGATACTCCACTAGGTTTCTTATCACTTCAATATTTCTTTTTAGGCATAAATCCTCCCTTGAAAAGTCACATGGTACACGTACTAAAAATTTGTGCATGAGAAATCTAAATGATCAATATTCCTCGTATAATTTAAGAGTAAACAAGTTCATCGACCTGTCAAACATAACAATTCATTACAAAAACAAAGCCACTCTAAAAGGAATTCACATAGGAATGTAGACGACTCATTGTGTCCAATGTCCAAGCAAACTATGTAGCGCAGGCATTTTTTTAGACCAAGCAAAATTTTGTAGAAAATACTGGATAATTAATAATCAGATGATGAGATAACATCATCAATCTTCAGAATCATTTTAACAACTTGAGTTGCAAGAAGAATCTGCTGTTGTTTCCCAATCAACGTCTCAATGACATTTTGCTCGCGCATGTCATTTGTTCCAATATCATTGCAATCAATACCACAGCAGTGGTTGTTTTCCTGCATATAAAAATTCAAAATCATTAGAGACAAGTGAAAACTGCAATCGTCAATAAGAGACAAAGGAATGGGGATAATTGCACCATTGCATTTTACAAAGATTTGAACGGATTCTTAATTTCAGTCACATTGGGTTTGATGGTGCGACATTAAGACCACCAACTTGCCATTGGGGATAGGCCAAGTCAATGGTGCAATTTTCTCAAAGAATAAATGAAAGAGAATGTAAATTGTTTTGGTCCTCTAACCACAGCGAAGTGGCAACAAGGTCAAGATTACCTTAATCTGTTGAGATTTAACAGCAGAAAGAGTTTCGATGGGTTGGAGACCACTATTCTCAGCCAGCGCCATGGGAATTGCATCTAAGGCATCTGCAAATGCCCTGATTGCATACTGCAGACACAAATAACCTTTAAGCATGTAAGTCAAAAATAATGAGTACTGAATGAAATTAGCATTAACCTGCTCAACTCCTGGGTATTTATCAGCAGCTGCTTCCACTGCAATTGAGCAAGAAACCTCAGCTGATCCACCACCATATACTATGGAGTTGTTGCGAATCAGATTCCGAGCAACACATAAAGCATCATGAAGACTCCGTTTGGTTTCCTCTATCATCATCTTGTTACCTAATGCATCATCAAGAACAATAATCTGTTTCAAATTTCTATGTACAATGAATGATTCTTTCACATTCCTCCTTTTATTTTTTTATTTTTTTGTTTTCACTTTTTCCAGAGTTAGTCTAGTAGTTTGAAAATCACAATTCTACCAACTACCTAGTAACTATTATGATAATATTCAACACAAAAGCACGACGCAAGAACTTCAAGAACAAGCTCAGAGAAGCAATAAGACAAAATCAACCTACCACCACGTATAAATATGGTCACAGCCCTTGAATTTGCACAATGCTCAATGTATATCATTCGATCTTTAGTAGTACCAAATGCTTTTTCTCGAACCAAACCAGCCTGGGGTGCATAAACAATCATCAATAATAAAACTTATTACGACCTCAAAACAGTAGCTAGCAAAAGCAAACTGAATTATATACGTAAATTGTAAAAATAAAAACATTACTCTGCCTAGTTTTTCTGGGGTCAGCTCTTGAAATCTTGGCACAATCCTCCCACCTAAACACCAAAGTAGAGATACATGGGCAATTACAAATCAAAAACGTATTAAAAGTACAAAAAAGACAAATCTTTAAAAATAAGTTGCAATAATTTTATGTACCTGTGGCTATGGCTATCAGCTCTAACTCAACACCACCAACCCATCGAACAGCAGGCAAGTTTCTATGCATCAGTAAGTGATTTGCCTCATCATCAAAACCCCACTGGCAGATAACCAAGGTAGCGCCAACATCCTGTAATACCAAAGGATTGTAAAGAAAAATGCAAAGAACCATATACAAATAAGTATCTCTAGACTTGATATACTATGAAAAAATCCCCAAGAACAGAAATAACAATCTTCCAGAGGATGACAAGAATGAGGAAATGGAAAAAGGGAGAGATGGGAGTCCTTCACCTTGCATTTTTGAACCATGTCATCAAAGTACTTCTGCTCTTGTTGACGTATTGTTTGGAATTTTTCCACTGTATCAATGTCAACCTTATGCTTAGTCTTTGGCTTTGGTGGCTCAAAAGGACAAGTCAAAATAGCAATTTTTGCATCCTCAATTTGTTTTGGCATCTGTGGATGGCTCATATCTTTATCGACAACAATTCCATATATCAGTTCAGTATCCTCCAACTTTCCACCTACTTTCCCTTCTACTTTAATTAGATCTAAGTTAACATCCTTCCTCTCTAAATCAGCAACAGCTAGCACTGCTTTGACAGCAATCTCTGCCAAACTACGCTTGCATCGATTAACACTGCATATAACGTTGAAGACATCAAAACAAGCACACAATAAAAGGAATCAGTTGAAATATTAACACGTGCCATTCTATAGAAAATCAAAAGAAATGATTTTGTAATATACTGGTGCTAGAATCATATCATAACCCATTATAGCAAAGAATATATAGACATTTGTATACACTATGTTGGATCAGGAATCAAGGCAGAGCATCCTACAATACTATGGGGGTGGGGGAAAGCATGATCAAAATTTTGCTTAAGAATTGGCACCTACATCTTGGATGATAAAGTAGTCATGCAAGTTTGAATCAGAGGTTCTATATTTGTAGCATCAAATTCGAATTTATGGGCTACATTCTCCAGATGTTCAAAAGCTATCCTAGAAGCCATTTCATATCCTTCCGCGACCCGGATAGGATGAATACCACGTTCTAATAACTTCTCAGCTTGTTCTAGAAGGGAACCAGCCATGACAACAACTCCAGTTGTTCCATCACCAATTTCATAGTCTTGACTTCGTGATAATTCAACCATTAGCTTCGCAATCTGATTGTCAACGTCCATCTGCTCCAAGATTGTTGCACCATCGTTTGCTAACAAAACAAGAAGACGCGATGAGTAAAAAATTCAGAAACGTTTTTCAACACATAAAACATTGGACATTTACACAAATGAGATAAAAGTTGTAAAACCACTTGATCTAAAAGTTTAAGCTATAAAATATAACATATGTATAACATTTAAATATTACCTACAACACACGGGAAACAGTTTGGAAACTTCAAGCAGAATCCTATTTTTTTCATGCAACTTACTATAAAACATATAAACAACTCTAAGCATTTCATCTATTGTCTATTGTGTATCGATAAGTGGTAAAAACCTCCTCCTCTTCAAACGAAAGGATATTCATACTGCTATCTTTTTTGCTATTTGTTTAAAAACTTTTCTCTTGATGCTATCTCATCACCCATCAAACACCACCTTCAAAAGTTTTAACAAACCTCAGTAAAGTTAACAGCAACCATCTCCAGTGGTTTGCACCGAATTAGTACAATTTTTACACCAAATTGATATGACTTTCACACCATTTTGCGAAGTCATCTCCAATGGTTACACCAAATGAATAGTTTTTCCTTTATTTCCTTAATTTTTATTTTTCAACAATTAATTTATTTCAAGAAATTGTTTAATTACAAATTATATTATTACTCAAATTATGAAATTAAAAATTAAATTTAATGAACTAAAATGGAATAAAATTATTTAATTAAAAATTATATTTAATGAACTAAACTATTATATTTATTAATAAATTAAGAAAGGCCATACACTTATATTGCATTACTTGATTAGAATTTACAAATAAATGCTAATTAAAAATAATTATCAAATTAAAATAAATATAAATAAAGGAAATCATTATCATTAAACAAAAGGATATAATAGGAATTAAAATGTGTTGTAATATAAAATAAAGTGCAAAATAGGAATGATGAAAAACTTTCAAACCAAATTGGTGTGGTGTTTTAGTGTATCATTGGAGAAGATTTTTGCACCAAATTGGTGTTTAATTTGGTGCAAGTTCCATCTTATCCATGGACATATCTCACTAAGGAAATAAGTTCAAGCTTCTATTTATTATTACAGTAGAAAGAATAACATCATTATTCAAGACGCACAATATCATAAATCATTATCTTCCTAAAGTAAAGTATGAATATTATATGTCAATTTACACATATTTTATACATAAAATTCTTAAGTTCGAAATAAATGAAGGGAGCATACTGATGGTGACGTCACCATCGGGGCTCTGGAGCATCTTGTCCATGCCTTTGGGTCCGAGTGAGGTCCGGAGGATCCGAGCCACTGCTTTTCCAGCTGAGATGTTGGCCTTCTGCGCATCCAGACCTCGCAACCGAGTCTTCTGATCCTGCTCTTTTAGTAAAATGAACGGCCGACCATATTCATCGAACGCCAACGCCATTTTTGGTGTGGTTGGTGTGAGATGATAGTATTCAGGTCAAGATCGGATCTTTCGCTGGATCCGACTGATATTTGGAAATGAATAACAGAGGGGTAAGGGTTTTCTTTCTGGAAGGGTTGAGAATGGGGGTTTTGCCCTATTAGTAGTACCCTTATACTGTTCACCGATTTCGTGGTTTAGGCTTTAGCAAAAGACTATTTTCTTTTCTTTTTTATTTTTTCCAAATTTAAATAATGAAACACAGCAAATTTATGCTAAAGAATTATAAATGATTAATTTTGCTCAATTGATCATATACAAAATTTATAAATTATTCAAGAGTTCTTAAAAAGTTATTCAAAATTTCGAAAGTGGTCAGAGATTAAGATTAGGTTTGGATGTGAATCATTTCGATTTCGATTTCACGATAACCGAAATTATCAAAATCAAACCAAAAATCAAACATTCGAATCGGTCAACTTGGTTCTATTCTAGTTTGGCTCTAGTAGTTCTGATTCTTTTTAGTGATAATTGCAGCAAAAGTCCCCCATATTTTTCTCAAACATTTGATTTGGTGTAGCCTCTAACATTTTCAAACGTTGCAGATAAAGCCATTTTGGATAATTTTCACCCATAATTTTGTCAATTGAACAAAAATTAAACTTTGAACACATGTTGCATAAGAGTAATTTTCCATTTATCACATTAAATAATTAAAAAAGAAATAATAATAAAAAACACACACTTGTATCTTCTTCCTCTCAACTAGTGATGGCAAAAAAATCCGTCTTGCCCCCACTCTGACGGGACCCCGCCTCGACGGGTTGGCGGGGACGAAGCAGAGATGCCCCGCTCCGTGAAGAATAAAAAAATTAATTAACTATAAATATTTAATTTTTGACATTGTTTGTTTCGAGTGCTTGCATTGCTTTGGATATTGATGTAGTTAGAATTAGAATTTGTATTTTAATCGAAATTTTTTGAAAAAATGGGGGTAGGAAACTGGGCAGGCCCGCACACGCCTGGCCCCAAGCCCTACCCCGCCCCGTCTAAGGCGGGGCGAAGGTGCCCCGCTCCACTGCCACCTCCACTCTCAACCCTCACTCACTCTCACCTCAAACCCAAAATCTACACCGACAACAGCAAAATGGTTTACTGTTCAAGCCTAAACCTGGCAGAACACAAGATGGGCATCAAATTTATGGATTTGGTGACATAAGCATAATAGTCTACTCCATCAATCAAACGGTCTTTGCACAAACTGAGGACTAATGGTCTCTCGTATCCCTTGAGCAACTGCTGGAGTTGCACAATTGTTCTAGTTCGAAGCGACGCTGAGCCTCGAAGTTATTAAGAGTAATTTTGACGATGAAAGTAAGTAGGAGCTAACATAAATCTGGAAGGCAGGGTTCTTGAATATGTAGATGTTTTGCACTAGTGCAAGACAACTGTAATAGGATTTCATTTCGCCATTTAGCAACTATGTTGGTTGTTATAGATTTCTTGTGTTTGAATACTTGAGGATGAAATTGTAATTCTGAAATTGAAAATTCGAATTCCACCTAAGCATTTGCTTTTTTTTCTAGATTTATAAATTTAAAGGGATTGGGTCATCCAAATGGCAACTCTCAAAGGCCGCACGATTCCACTACTCAACACGAAACAGTTTGAGATTGATACCCTTGCCTGACTTTCTGTAAGCACAATAAGAAAGAGTACTTTCATCCCTTTTCCTTTGGGTTCAAGGTAGAGGTGGTCGGTGTGGATTTTGGGTATGAGGTGGGGATGGGTGAGGGTTGAGAGGAAGAAGACATCGGTGTGTGTGTGTGTGTGTGTGTGTGTGTTTTTTTTTTTTTGCTTATTTTTTATTTAATTATTTAATGTGATAAATAGAAAGTTATTCCTTTACCCTTTTTTAAAATATTAAAAATATGGCTAAAGTTAAATTCTTGGTTAATTAACAGAATTATGAATGAAAACTGTCAAAAAGGGCTTCATCTGCAATATTTGGAAAGGTTAAGGGTGACGGCTGCAACAAATTAAAAATTTGAGAAAAATTTGCTAATATTTCAAAAGTTTGAAACTTTTGCTACAATTATCCCTTCTTTTTATCCACCCAAGTTAAAACTATTCAAGTCAATATATTTGATTATTTCAAGATTTTCAACTTCTGTTTTGGGTGGTGGTTGGCCACTGTCAACTTTTTATTTTATTTTTTAAAATTTCAGAATTCTATTTCTATAAATTCCCTATCCAAACTTCTGTTTTTCCACACCACAATTGTGATTACCCAGACCTAGAATTTTAAAAAATAATTTTTTTACAAACGCAATTGATGTACGGCTCATGGCCGCCTGGCTCGGCTCGATCCATAGTCCCACGAGTTTATGGGCCAAATCAAGCCATCATATTGGGCATGAGACGAGCTTGGGCTTGGCTCGTGTCCAAACGAGCTCGAGCTCGTCCCTAAGGACATGCCGAGCTTGGTCCATTGTCATTCCTAAATATAACTCATAAATAGGTTTGAGAATTCACCCCAAGTTTAATATGTCGAGCCCAATTTTGTTTTAATCATGTTCCTGCATTATATAGTGATTTTGAAGGAAAAAATATTTTATCATCTTCTATCAAAATATTGTATCGTCCATTGACATTCAAGTTAGACATGCACACTAATTTTTTGGTGAAAAGACGTACTATATAAATATTTTTAAGTTATTTTTACATTTTTTCTTTATACGAGTTGACATTCTTATTTCATTTAACTTAAAAGAATATGCAACCAATAATATTTTTTTAATTTAGAACAAATTATAGTTCCCGTTTGCTCTCAGTTTTTTAAAATTTATGTTTTTCAGATTTATTTTCAATAACACATTCATGGAATCAATAACTTTTATGAATTTTTCAATCAAATATTTCATTAAAATTTATTAAAATTTTGATTATTAGCCAAACAAAACAAGGGATTAATTTTTATTCTTACAAATAAATGAGGTGGAACATAGCCTGGTCAATGGGTGGGCCTAAATGTTCACTTGAAACCGCAAGCATACGGGATTGTTGACAAATAATAATAATAATAATAATAATAATAATAATAAAGTGAGTTGTCCCACGAGAAATAATGTTTAATCCTAGTTCACTAGTCACTACTAACTTTGATGTTCATGACACAAAATATGTGATTTTGCTGTTATTTATACTAATTCTAAACTAAGAAAGCAATAGGAATGTTTTGTCAAATATGTGAAAGAATGTATTGGATTTTGAATCCCCCTATTGCCATTTATTTCATTTCTTGATTTGTAATCTAGTCAATTTCATGCTTTCTTGACAATCGATAAATTTAGTGTATTTAATTCTCATTTTCAAGACAAATTAAATATATTCTAATAATGACTCGGTGATATTCCTGGTCTGAATTCATATAACTAAAATGCATTAAATTGTTGATTATTTATGTGATTGCATATGTGATAATGATTATTTTTAATTCTATCTACATATGTTAATTTTGTTGCGTTCTATATTTAATCACGAGTCTCTCAACACTACAATAATCAATTAATTATTCAATTGGTGGTCAACCAATTAAATAATGCAATGGATATGCAAAATCAATCAAGAAAATTAAAAAAATAACTAAATTACTAGTCTTAAATCAAAACAAATATGCAATATGATTCATCATTTATTCAATAAAATAGAAAAAATAGCTTAGCATTATAATGATTAAATTATACAAGAAATATTGGAAAAAAATACCCGAAAAGAAGAAATAATGAAGGAAGTGGAAAAATCCACTTTCTTGATTTGAATCGTGAAAATGAATTAATATTCTTCAATAATCCTGTGTAATCCGATATTGATGCTTAGCCTCGTTCTTGAATGATTTTATGATATGGATCTAAATTTTTAGAGGTGAGATAGAAATCCTCTAATGATTGGCCCTCAAATATTCTATATGATGAAATTAGGTTAAGATTTACATCCAAATTGCATTCCAAAAGAGTTTCGCGCATGCATGATTTTGTTTCTGCACAACTTTCAGTATTTTGATCATAAATTTCTATCCCGATATCCGATTGAAGTGATTCAAAATGAGTTGGAAAACTAAATCAAATGATTACAATTCTTGTGGAATTATAATTTTTCTAATTCAAACGCTTACTATTCCAAAAATGGGTTTTAAACCCTAGTTGAAAATCTAGAATATGATTTGTGCGGTTGGAAATTGATTTGTAAAGATCATTTGATTATATTTCCATTCATTTTTGACTTCTTATTATATCAAATTGACACCTAACATTTTCAAATCTTCATTGTGAGGTCCGTCACATTTTTTGAGTATTTGCATTTTAGTCCCCACACTTTGAACTTGCTTCATTTCAGTCATTTTCTCTTGTAATCTTGTTCTTTTTTCACCCAATTGCATTCAATTAAATCTTTGGCATCTTCAATCTTCATTTTTTGCCCGTCTCATCTTGGATTATTTGCAATTTAGTCCCCGACTTTTGGATTTCGCCATTTTTCACTATTTTTGCATTCTATTCGTCAATTCTTCATCGAATATCAAGTTTTACCTACAAAATACAATATAACACAAATTATGTAATATTTTATCCAAAAATAGTAAAATAGGATCTCGAATAAGTGTAGAAACTACACTTAACACTAAACTCGATAAATTATTTATAATTTTTTCCTTTCATACTAGATACTTTACTTTTCCCACATTCACAAATTGATTAGCTAGATATTGTTAAATGTAATGGGTTCATTATTCAAATTGTGCGACTTGAATCACTGAATTTCACCTTGTTTCATATATTTTGGGTCATTTGGCAAAGTTTTTGAAAAGTTAAGAGCCGTTTTAGAGACTAAAAAATTACTTTAAATCTATTTAGATAAAATTTTTGAAAATGTTTTGTACAATTGGAAGAGCTTTTAAAGAAAATTTGTCCAAAGTAACTTTCTCAAGAAGCTTTTTTCTACAAGAAGTAGAAGTTTAGTCAAATATGTCCTTCATAAAAATTTAAAACCTGTTTCGATTATGCCATCATGTTGACATATTGTGATCTTACCACTTATTATTAGCTTTCACATAATCATTTTTCATTTAATTTATCTAACTATTACAGAGTTGCACAAAAATAACAATAGTAGGAACAAATCTGTCAATAGTGAGAAAAAAAGAATCATGTATAGTGGCATATAATTTAATTTTTTTGAATTATAAATTGCTAGCTTGTGCTAATTAATCCTAGATCAATACACATGAAGCGAAAGACCTCCTATGTTGTACTTTCCATGTCCCAAAATGTTGTTCATCCGATTAGAAGAAGAAGGAACCAGCCACAGCTGCGGCTACAACAGCGGCAGCACTAGTGACTCCAACGGTGGTGGTGCCACTATTGGGCGATTCAGCAGGGGAAGCAATGGGGAAGGCTCCGGCAGGAACAGGCCCGCCAACGGGTGCTGCCTCACTGTTGTTAGCACCATCAGTGGTGCCAATCACATTGCCATCGGTTCCTTCATCCAATGACTCAGTGGGAGCAGAAGCCGAGGCTGAGTGTGGGTCAATGGCTTCCGAGGTCAGGCCGATAATGGCGAAGAAGACAAGGAAAAGAACAACAATCTGGCGGGCCATTATTGTTTTTTTGGTAGAATGAAATTTTTTGATTTTTTTTCTTTTTTCGTTTATGTAGAATGCAGCAATTCCTTTGGATCATTGCAGTGCATGGAAATGGAGGGGTGGAGGGCTTGATATTGGGGCGGAGCCGCGGAGGTACGGTGGTTACAACCGAAATGTGTGGTGAAGGGGCTTTGATTCCAAGCCTAAAAATCCCATGCAGTTTCTTGGACCAAACGCTGTTCCATGCAAACCACACAAAAGGGGTAAGGTGTTTATGTCGACAAGATCTCCAAATTATATTCCTCAGTTTGGTTGATTTTTGCAGTTTGCAAATAAGAAATTGAAAATCCAAATAATTTAATTATATATATATATATATATATATATTTGAACCTTGATTCCAAACATAAATTGCATCTAAAAGTTTAAGGTGATAGAGTGAATGAAATTTATTTTGTGTTAACGTCTACATATATTTTAATTATTCATCGAGTCTGTGGTGTGCCTTTCTATGATTAATGTTCAAATTTACCAAGTTCTTCCAATGTATAGCAGAACCACATTACACGAGAGATTGAATGACTGAAATTGGGAAGTTAAATCATAGAATGTTACGATTCGTATTGATAAAAAGCTAACTTTTTCCACTTTTTAGCAGAACCATGTTACATGAGAAATTGGATAACTGAAATCCGGAAAGTCAAATCATACAATGTTACGATTCGTATTCATAAAAAATTTCAAGAATTATTGTAACTCAAACCACATCCGATGCAACCAATCTAGCCATGAATTATTCAACACTCCTACATGTACCCAAGAAGTAACCCACAATTTTGTGTGTGTGTGTGTGTTTTTTTTTTTCAATTAAAAATACTGAGTTAGTGAGAGTTTTGACTCAAGGATGAAAAACAATTTGAGATTTCATAATTTTATTAGGCCACTCTTCCCCAAAATGCATGCAAGTAGGAGGAGGCTACCAAGTACAAAACCGAAAAAGGTTTTTATTTTCCCTTTTCTTACAATTGCTTTAAATTTTGAATTATCGTTTCGATTCAACTTTTTGGAATTGAAATAAGTTCAACAGCAAATCAAGATAGATGCAATAGTCATAGACCTCAACAAGCACTAGAGAAGGGAACATATTTTTAATAATCATTAGAATGCTTAATCTTACATAATATAACGAATAGACGTGAAATAAAGGAAGTGGAAAATGATGTTTTGGTTATTGAATAACAAGACCCCTTTAATATGAGCTGATGACGGCCATGCACCAGGTTTGCCAACTAAGCAAGAGCAGAGAAATACCAAAATCGAGTAAAAAAAAAAACGTGTGAAATATCCAAAGAACACAGCCAAATGATCATCATCAAGGATCTTATGCAAACATATGAGAAAGTACTCATGGATTCATAAGTCAAGAATTCACACGCTGTGCAATGACATGGTAATGGGATAGAGAAACAAGACAACAAAAGGCTCATATAACATGATCAACTAATACTTATCGACGAGTTGTTCAGCAGACAACAAATATACAGTAGATTACTGAAATATCTGCCCCTCAATCAAGAAATGGAAACAATCGACAAAGGTGATTTCTTCAATCATCTCATAAATTCTAGAGCAAATGGATCATAAAATAAGCTAACAAACACAGACTTCTTTAGACATTGCACGACAACATACAATTGGAGCATTGTCTAACAATTTGCAGTCTACAAATTATCAACTCTTTACTTTACCTAAACAAAATGTCCCAGTTTACATAACCAAACCATTACACAATTCTACAACACAAACTCCCAAACCATTACACAATTCTACATCACAAACTCCCAAGGAAAAAGAGAGCAGAGCTTACATCATAGACCTTGATCATCCCAATTTGTGTACCTCGAGCACCCTAAAGCCCGATGAGTATACCTACCTCATAAATGACGGGTAACCTCCTTGGGAACACTCCTCGAGGATATGGTTCTCCCACACCTCCTCAGAGTTACGACCTTTCAAAGGATTTGAGTCATGCTGTTAGTATGCTACCTCATCTTGAAAGGACTCCACCACCAGAGTTCTATTTTAATCCAAACACTTAGAGAACATAGAATCAAGCAAGTTGTAACTTCTAAGGATGTTAGAATTCCTAGGGATTCCAACGGTGTAATCCCACCAGGATTGTACTACCCAGATCTATATATACATCATTTCAATTCATTATCAAGGTACGTTTTACATAATTTTCAGCACATATACTTTCTTCAAATTCTCTCTGACTTAAACATCAGATAGGCGAAGAGGACCCACTTCGACGCCTTTGTTTCAGGTACCGGAGGATCTTGTTCGTGCTCATTCTCAGTCGTCAAGCTCGAAACCATTAGGTACGATTTTTGGTAGAATCATTGGCACTGTTTGTGGGAAGCGCTACCAAAAGTCATGGTCAACACACGTTCAGGTCTTCTTCCAGCGAGCTCATCCGAACCAGACCCACCACCTGTTGCGGAGCCCCAAGCTCATCACGAAGAATCATCTGCAGTGCTAACAACCCAACCACAGGTGGTCAATCCAGGTGCCTTCGAAGAACTTCGTCAACAAGTTCCAGCGTTAACTCAATTACTAAACTAAAGGAATGCCCATCCAGTGCAGGAGCCTCTGCCGGCGCTAACAAAAGGACAACCAAGAGGTTACATGACCGATGCCCGAGCTTGGGATACTCGTGAAGTTCATGATAATGGTGGATCTGGGGCTTCGGGCGTACTACCAGCGGCCTCGGCCTTGAGGTTGTTCACCATAGACTCAACCGAACTAGCCAAGATCATACATGATGAAATCACTCATGGATTGCAAAAGAACACCTAAGGGATGACAGGGTTTACCCCTAACACCCATTTCACACCGAAAGTGCTCTCATATCCGCTCACAGACAGGTTTAAACTCCCTCGCGTGAAGGAGTATGATGGAACAACTGACCCTACCCTATCAACCATCTCAACGTGTATACGGACGTCATGAATCTACAGATAACATTGAATTCCGTGATTTGTAAAGCTTTTCCACAAACTTTGACGAACACTGACAATGATTAGTTCTCTACCCTAGAGCCCAATTCCATTGCTTCATTCTCTGACTTGGCCGACAAGTTTTCTACCTTCTTTGCCAGTAGCAAACACATCAAAAAGATAGAGACATCCCTTATCCTGCTCAAGCAAGGACTGAATGAATCCCTGCGTAACTTCATGACAAGGTTTAATAAGGAAAGACTTAAGATGCCCACCTTCACATAACATCAGCAATCTTTGCCCTCACGTATGCTATAAGATGCGCGACTTTCAAGATGTCTCTCTCAAAAAACCCGCTGAAATCCATGACCGAGCTACTTACCCGAGCAGAAAATATATTTATATGGAGGAAANAAATGGCCTTCGAGGATGCAGTCCTTTCCTAGCACTCGAGACATGAGCAAGTATTGTGATTACTATCAGGATCATGGGCATACAACGGAGAACTGCAAAGCCCTCCAGCACGAGATTGAGGCTCTAAAAAAAGGAGATTTCTAAGTTCATACGTTAGTCATGACAAGCACCAGAGAAACGATCGAGACAAGGGGAAATGTTTAGAAGGAAGATAAAATGACAAGCCAACGGCAGGAACCATTAACATTATTGTTGAGGGAATAGCATCAGGAGGAGACTCGAACAGTAGGCGTAAGCAATATGCCAGATAGTATAGCCCGAGCTTGGGGACGATACATGGTGACATGGAAGAAATCACATTTGAGTCACAGGATTGGAAGGCTTATCACATCCACACGACGATGCCTTGGTTATATCAGCGATCATAGCTAATTTTGAGGTAAAGAGGATATTGGTTGACAATGGAAGCGCATCCAACATACTTTCTTATGAGGCATACTCTAGAATGGGGATTTCGGCCGAACAACTCAAAGCAGTTAAAACCCCACTTCAAGGATTTGAAGGCGGTACGATCGTTTTGGAGGGAGTCGTCAATCTTCCCCTTACATTGGGATTAAATCAAAAGCAAGTGATTGAAATTACATCATTCTAGGTAGTCTGTGCTTCAATAGCTTACAACGCCATTCTCAAAAGGCCATTGCTCAATAAGATCAGAGCTATTTTTTCTACCTTCCACCTTGCTATGAAGTTTTCTACAAGTAATGGTGCAGGGGTAGACAGTACTAGACAGTGCTTTATTACTAGTGTTTGGAGAATAAACACCGTCATGCAAATCTCGTCATTCGAACCCGAGCCCGACCTTAGAGGAAGACTTGCTCCTGTGGAAGAATTGGTAGAAGTCGAGCTCGAGCACGGTAAAAAGTGACGATTGGACGAGATCTTGATGCCACCCTCATGTACGTACTTATAAGCTGACTGTCCCGCAATATTGATGTGTTCACCTAGAATGTAGAGTACATGCTCGGGATAGACCCCAGCGTAGCGGTCCACAAACTTAATATTAACCCTGGAGCATACAGCCTAAGAGACACCTCGGGAAGACCACCCTCCAGGTCGTGGAATGCTAATAATTTGAAGACTTATTATAAGTAGTTTGTTTTACTTTTACTTATTGATTTTTCTTTTTTGCTCTTTCTTTGGTTTGTCAGGCTTGCACGCTCCAAGTCTTTTTACTTTTCAGTTGGTTGAGTATGTGTGCCCACGTTCAATTTTTAGGTAGGATGAGTTTGTTTTGATTAGTTAGAATCGGGATTAAATCATAATAAAGCTTGTTTTTTTCATTTTGAACAGAAAATCAAAGCATTACCCCGTGCAAGCACTCAAAGCCTTGCCCCGTGTAAGCAAATCAAAGCAGTGCCCCGTGCAAGCATTTAAAGCCTTGCCCCGCGCAAGCATCCAAAGCCTTGTCCCGCGCAAGCACTCAAAGCCTTGCATCGTGCAAGCATTCAAAGCCTTGCCTCGTGCAAGAAAATAAAAGTCATACCCCGCGCAAGCACCTCAAAGTCTTGCCCCGTGCAAGCAAATCAAAACATTGCCTCGTGCAAGTACCTCAAAGCCTTGCTACGTGCAAGCGGATCAAAGCCTATCCCCGATCATATGTCTCGAGCACTTGAGTGGCCATCTCCTCTAGGTTAATGCTCGAGATTAATGGGTATACTATGTTGCTCGAGTACGTATATCAAGTCTGTAACTTGATAGTCTAAAAATATTGTTGCTCGAGATTACTGGGTATATTAAATAGCTCAGGTATACACATCGAGCTTCTAACTTGATTATTATTTTAAGAAGTTGCTCGAGCTTTGCAGCTTCAAAACTCCTCGAGTTTCTAACTTATTTATTAGATTATATTCTAAAAAGTTGCTCGATCTTTGCAGCTCAAAGCTCGAGCTCGATACAAATACAAATGATTGGACGTGCATTAAGCAAACAAGGAAAAATACAGAACAATGATCAGGGTGGGATTAAGCTTAGTCGAGGTCATTGGTCGGGGGCCTGTTAACATCATCTTCGTCTTCATAATCGAAAGGCTGATCATGCCTATTCTCAAGGCTGATTGTGCCTAATCAAAAGACTAATCATGCCTAGTCAAAAGATTGATCATGTCTAATCAAAAGGCTGATCATGCCTATTCTCAAGGCCAATCATGCCTAATCGAAAGGCTGATCATGCCTATTCTCAAAGCTGATCATGCCTAATCAAAAGGCTGATCATGCCTAGTTTCAAGGTTGATCATGCCTAGTCAAAATGTTGATCATGCCTAATCAAAAGGCTGATCATGCCTATTGTCAAGATTGATCATGCCTAGTCAAAAGGCTGATCATGCCTATTTTCAAGGTTGGTCATGCCTAATCGAAAGGCCGATCATGCTAGTCTCAATGCTGATCATGCCTAGTCAAAAGGCTGATCACGCCTAGTCTCAAGGCTGATCATGCCTTTCCATGAGGCTGATCATGCCTCGACCATCTTATCTCTAGCGTTTCTCATTCCTGCTGTTGGAATATGCATCTCACCCCCAGAATCTCGAGCACAAGCCTCTGGTATGGATGCATTAGGGCAGTGATGAGTCTAATTTAGGTCGAGCTTGAGCACGGGGCCCGAGGAGTTCAAGGTCAATTTGATATAGACCCTCATGATCTCCTCGAGTTATGTCTCATCCGGCTCAGGCCCTCCTCGTTCCAACAACTCTTCCTCGAGTTTACGGCCCATACCTCGTACCATGCAATCCCTGATTTATTAGGAATCTTCTCTATATCAAAACTTATCCAACTCAATGAAACGAAGTCTTGTTGCTAGTAAGTTACCTCATCCTAAAAGGACTCTACCATCAGAGTCTCATCTTTACCCAAACACATGGATGATACAAAACCAATCAAGTTGCAACTTCCAATCATGATAGAACTCCGAGGGATTTCAACAGTGTAATCCTACTATGAATACACTACCTATCTCTATAAACACATCATTCCAATTCATTATCAAGGTAAGTTTTACATAATTTTCAACACATATATTTTCTCAAATTCTCTCTCTGACTTAGGCATCGGATGGGTGACGAGGACATACCTCGACGCCTTTGTTTTAGGTACCGAAAGATCTCGTTCGTGCTCAATCTCAATCGTCAAGCTCAGAAATCAACATGTACGATTTTTGGTAGCATCAATATGTATTTTATTGAGCCGTGTTGGGTCCGGCTCTCTATGAAAATTTGAGAAATGTGTTCGTTTTGGGCCATTTGGCCTGCCATGGCCGATGCTACACCTCATTCTCTAGACATGTCACTTTGAGCCTCTGTCTAGCAACACAACTCCATCCCCAATAAGTACATCTCTTTCTTGGAATTATGAGATCTTCAAGCAGATGCAAGAGCTAAATCTAAAAGAGGAGATCTACATGATTTCGGGAAGATCAAATCATGCTATAGAAAGAGGATTGCTCCATACACGTCTCTACGATTTAATAAAATTTGTGGAACATATCAATGTAAACCGTTTATGGCCCACATAGTCAATATAAAGTTAAATAAATTTAAAGTTTAAATGGTAGATTAATTTACTACATAAATAACTTCCCATTTGGTTATTGGGGGGAAGTTATTGCAGGAAAAAACCACCACTTCCATCCATCAAGTTAAAGGGGTTATTAAGTAGGTATTGGTTAGAAGAGATTTGGTGCTTCGAGGATTCATTTCTGCTACAGATTTTTTTTTCCAATTAGATTTTGAATAACATGACACAAAACAATTTCTTAGCCAAAACTTTGAAATAAAGGATATGGGTGGCCTCTTATGTTATTGGCATAGAGATTCACAGAGATAAATCTAAAAGGTCATTAGGATTGTCTCAGAAGGCCTACGTTGAAAAGGTTTTGGAAAGATTTAGGATGAAAGACTGTGCATCGAGAGTAGCACCCATCGTTAAAGGTGATAAATTCAGTCAGAATCAATGTGCATTAAATGAATTGGAAAGAAAGAACTTGGTTTCTATACCCCCGATGCTTCTGTTGTTGGCAGTTTGATGTATGCACAAGTTTGTACTAGACCCGACATTGCATTTGCGGTTGATGTACTAGGTAGTTATCAAAGTAATCCGGGTATAGAACATTGGAAAGCTGCCGATGAGGTATCTACAAGGAACCAAAGACTACAGACTCATATACAAGTATTCCGACAATCTTGAAGTTGTTGGATATACGGAATCAGATTTTGCGGGATGTGTAGACACAAGAAAGTCTATTTCAGGATACATTTTTCTTCTAACTAGAGG
>CAIGRP010078759.1:0-15734 GCA_903798385.1 Fraxinus cuspidata
TCTAGCCAATTAAGCTACAACAAAATATTAAAAATAAAATGAATTATTAGTTATATAATCTAAAAACTTTGTTCGAAAAAAATCTTTCCAGCGGATCCAGCACGGGCGGCCGCCGGGGCTCGCCGGGTGCTGGATCCGCCCCTGGGTAATTATATTGACACCACGTTTTTTATATGTTGCATCATGTTGTAATTTCATTTAAGGTTCTCGATTTTTGTTCATTGTAGCACTTATATCTTTAATTAGTTTGCTCGTCTTATATTAACTTTTCATTAATCAACACATTTCGTCTATGTTAAAATATTTTGTTTAAGTGATTTGAAATGAAGGAGAAATATTTTATTGCTATTTATTTTATAACATATATATACTCAATAAATAAGTTGTTTTGTGCCTTCTAAACGGACTTTTTGGACATAAATCGTTATAAAAAATGAGATGTACTTATTAGTGAAAGATTGGTGACGTGAATTTGAAACAAAAAAATGAGGATATAAATGTAATAATGAAAAGATTGAGAACTTTATGTGTAATTAAAATGTGATGTAAAATTTTTTTTAAAAAATGTGTTGTGAGTATAATTACCCTATAATTGAAGAAGTTGAATGTAAGAGCTATTATTTTATTGATTCTCATGGTCTGTTTTCAGATGGTACAAAATCTTTTATAATTAATTTTCCTTAAAGTTCACTAAATATCTTGAACAACTTCTGATTGTTTAAATGTGTTCTAACCACTGCTATTTAAACAGACAAAATGTTTTTTTTTTTTTTTTATCGAAGTACGAATTCTATAATACTAGAAGTCAACTCAAACAAATAAATAATATTAATACGCGTAGAAATACCATCTCGACATAGTACTATTCTACCACTAAAATACATTGATGCTTACACGTCATAACAAAAACGAGTCATACATCATACTAATACGACCGGAAAGATTCAGATAATTAATTGTTAAAATTACACAGCACACAAGTAGAAAACTAGCAAACAAAATTGATGCCAAGAAAAATCAAATTCCAAAATCATTTCAATTTATTTATAACATACATTACCTTTTCATTGAAAATGCAGTTAAAATCGGTCTCCAAACTTCAAATTTTACTAACCTAAGCAGACCTAAATCAATTCTATGCGTAAATCATAAATAGAGGATAAGATAAAATTTTGTATTTAGACGCTTTTTAAAAATACTGATTTAAACTAACAAGATAAGAGCAGCATAGGAGGACGGAGGACCTTAAACCGTATAACATACCATGACACAAAAAGTAACAACTTTGTTAGTTTGCAGTTTTGAGGTTAATTACAAAATAAATTCTTTTAATCATTTTTTTCACATTTAAGAAATAAAATTGTGGGCTATCAAATGCACAGGAGTCAGTACTAGGATTCCACTGTCTACTTCCTAATGAGTAATATTATTTAAATATTTAACACAAGTCTATTATTAAATTTAGCATCTGTTTGGCACACATTAAAATTTTCATTTTCATTCTTCTACTCATTTTCAATCACACATTTTCAATAAAATAATATTTTACATCATATCAATAACTTTTCCTTCATTTTCAACCGCACATTCTCCATTATTCTACTATTCCAAAATAATTTTCAACCACACATTTTTCAATAAAATAATATTTTACATCACATCAATAACTTTTCCTTCTTTTTCAACCACACATTCTCCATCAATCTACTATTCCAGAATTCATTCTTCCAAAATAATGTGGCTCAAACACACCCTTAATATTTTAGTTGAATCTATCACGTAGTAGTGCCAAATAGAATAAACACAAGTCTATTTTTAAATTTAATATTTAGTTGAATCTATCGCATAATGTCAAATAAACTGGTGATCTAACTAATTAGTACTGATGCAAAATATCATTATTCTTATTCACTTCCTCACGTACCGTGAGCCACACACAGGGATTGTATTGTTCAATGCCACGGCACATTGGCAATATTTCTTTATCCGATTTCGTGTGTGTTTTTTTTTTTTTTTGGCAAACATATTCAATTTGTTGTATTATTTAAATTACGAAATTGTGGATTCTTCTAGAAACTTGGAAGAATTTGCGGGGAAGTGGCAACTGTAATAAAAACAGGTGTAAAGACCATTTTTCAAACAAATACACACTTGGCAAATTCTTATTGGAATTTAAAAAAAATTATACAAAACATTGCCAATCAGGGGCTGACACTTCAGCCCCGGAACAGGTTCCTGTCACTGAGTTTGGCTTTTTCCCTGTGAAAAACAGAAATCCTATTTACACGGCCAAGAAGTAAAGAAGAGAAGAAAAGAAAAGAATAACGAACCGACACGCTGAAAAGGATGTATTGTAATCATTCTGGCCAAGATAATTACGTGTGCGTCTATAAATGAAGATATGTAGGGATTCAGTAAGATGAAAATTCCTACCCAAGACACAACCAATTCGCCGGATAGCCGCAGCGCGGAGGTTTCTTCCGGCGAGATTTCTGTTATCAATTTTAATGGCGGGTCAATCGAGAAAGTGGATGATTCTAGTGGCTACTATATGGATTCAGGCGTTTACAGGTACCAATTTCGACTTTTCAGCATATTCGTCGGAGTTGAAGGCGGTATTGGGGGTTTCGCAAGTGCAGCTGAACTATTTAGCGACGGCGTCGGACCTTGGCAAGGCGTTGGGGTGGTCGTCGGGGCTGGCGTTGATGTACCTTCCGCTGTGGATGGTTATGTTCTTGGCTGCATCAATGGGATTGATTGGGTATGGCGTGCAGTGGCTTGTGATTAGGAATATCATTGCCTTGCCATATTTTGTGGTCAGTCAGTTATTTAGTATTTTTTTTATTGCTTAATGGTTATGAACTTCCAGTTTTCTTATTTTTCGTTCGAATTTTTTTCTCGCTCTTTTTCAGTAATTATTTTGGAGGGTTAAGATCGTGATTTCACACTACTTTTTGCTGAATTTTACTGTGGGTTGTGGAATTTCATTTCGTTCTAAGTTGATCGCTGTACAAAGTTTGCTGCAATTGAGTCACTTTGATGTTTATTGATTTGACTATAGAAGATGGAATAACTGATCCCAGTGTAGTTGATCACTTAGCGCAGTTTGAGCCACATAATTTTTATTTTCATTTTTCTACTTATTTTCAACCACACATTTTTCAATAAAATAGTATTTTTCATCACACCAATAACTTTTTTTTTTCCACCACACATTCCCCGTCAATCTACTATTCCAAAATAATGTGGCTCAAACACATCCTTATTTACAAAATTTGTAGGCACTCAAATGAATATGAACAAATGTGAGTAAGGCTTGTTTGATTGCAACGAATTTCATGAAAAATGCCACATCTGAGGAAAACGAACTCCACTTTAGCCGTTTGATTGCAACGTGGAAATGAAACCGAATTTCAAGGTAAAACCAGTTTAAGCTGTATTTTCTTTGTTTTCATGAAAACGAATTTCTTCAGGTTTGGTGGATTTTTATTTTTCAACTAATATGGAATTAGAATTCATTTCCACATTTGCCTATCAAATGGACCCTAAAATTATTACAAAGTTTAAGATTCAACGACAAAATTTAAACAAAATGAAGTTTATTTATTTAGGTAAAACTTTGCTAGAAGATTAGTGAGCACGGGTGTATTTAAATGGTGGTTCAGAATAGATTGCGTTGAGCTAACACGATGTCCAGTTCGACCATCGAAATTTTGTTCACATTTGCCCAACTCAACTCACTTAACACTCGTGTCCTTTCTTAGCGGGGGCCCTTTTTATACGGGTTCAAAAGATAGTCAGATAATCTCTACAGTGGAAAATGGAGATACGTGCCACCAACCAAACGTTTCCGATGACATTTGCCTTATGTTCTTCTGGTCAATAGTTGACATATTAAATTTGTATTTAATAAGGGATTACGACGAATAAAATAGAATTTTGTGGTTTAGTTCTCAAGGAATTACTAAATATTATATAAAATATAAAATAGAAAATGAGGAATTTGATCGTAATTTGGGCTTAGTGGAGCACTGAGTAACATTATATGGAACCCATTTTCATTTTATACAAACAAAATTCTAAACCACCGATACAGAGAGAAAAGGAGATAGGTTTTTAGAGAGCAAAAGTGGAAAGAAGAAAAGGAAAAGAAAAAGCAAAAATAACGAATTGTCTGGTTAAAATTTGGAGGATCCAACACATATCTCATATCCCTGTCGTGTCTGACACGGGTACTCCAACTATTTCTAAGAGTCAGAGCATTAGAGATCGAGTATACATTCTACGGTTTACTCTCTCTCTCTCTCTCTTCTTTCTAAAGATGACTGTAAATCGAACACATAATTTTAACAACTATTCATATAGGTTTCCGGATTTTTTTTCCTTGATGCAACTTAGCCCCTGTTTTGGTTTAAATAAAAATCAAATTTTAGTAGATTTTCATAGAATTTGATGGAATGTATGGTTGAAAAGTTGTGGATCTCATGAACTAAGTGGTTAAGTGTTGACTTTAAATTGAATTTTAATCCACTTTTCTAGTGGAACCAAACAGAGGCTTAATCATGTTTACTTGCATCTGGTAAGAACATAAAGATGTTTAGAATATATACCGCGATTGTGAAAAATGATTAGGAAACTTAAGATGTAAATATCAAGAAGTTCAATCTTAATTGTAGATGGCTTTCTCAAGTTTGAGGTTAATACTATGATAAAAAATATTGTTCCGGCTGTTAAAATTATATTCCCTTGTCTAGGACTTGATCTTGAACTATTGCTGTTGGATTCTGTAACCGGTCTTCTCAGTTTATTTCTTGTTCAATGAAAATATATACAGAATCATTATATCCAGCACTGTTGATCAAATTCATTGTAACTACTATAATGGTTTATATTAAGAGTAAACTATTTTTTCTCATAGTTATCTTCAAAGTCAGCAAACATATATAAACTCTGTTTTATTAGCTGGAAATGTAATCATGAACTCGTTTTGCTGTAATTTTTTCTGTTGCAGGTGTTTTTATTGTGCTTATTAGCTGGATGTAGCATCTGTTGGTTCAATACAGTATGTTTTGTTCTCTGCATAAAGAATTTCCCGGGTACTCGACCGCTTGCTCTTGCTCTTACAGTGAGTTTTAATGGAGTAAGTGCAGCGTTATACAACCTTGCTGCAAAGTCACTAAACCCTTCTTCTACTTCATTGTATCTTCTTCTCAATGCATTCATTCCCCTTTTCACATCCATTGCAGCACTTATCCCCATTCTTTGCCAACCACCCCTTGATCCTCTCTCTCCAGATGCTGTCAAACGAGAGCAATTAACATTCCTTAAATTGAACTTACTGGCCATCATCACAGGCCTCTATCTTCTCTTCCTGCATTCATCAAACGCATCAACTGCTGGTTTTCTATTTGCGGGTGCCATTTTTCTCCTCATTCTCCCTTTAGGTATCCCAGGTATTATATATGCTAGAGATTGGTTCAAGCGCACAATTTACAAAAGCTTCCAGTTTGAGGGGTCGGGTTTTATGCTTGTCGATGCTGATGATCTTGAACTACATAAAGAGCTCCTTAGTCGGGAGAATAGTGTAGCCAGTGGACTAATCTATACTGTTAATGGTGAGGATTCTGTTAGTGGAATGTCTAGACAAAACAGTAGAGCCAGTGAAGGGTGTTCTTGTGATACAGTAATAGGCCAAGATCGACTGGTAATGCTTGGTGAAGAGCACAAGGCAAAAATGCTTGTTTCTAGGGTAGATTTTTGGTTATACTATCTAGCATATTTTTGTGGGGGTGCAATTGGACTTGTGTACAGTAATAATCTTGGGCAGATAGCACAATCACTTGGACAAAGTTCAATGACTTCCAGGCTCGTCACAATGTATTCATCCTTCTCCTTCTTCGGCCGTTTGCTTTCGGCAACTCCGGACCTCATACGAACGTAAGTAAACAAAACTGACTTCATGTTTGGCTTTCTGAGTTAGAACTCTAAAAAAATCTATTCATTTCCATAGGAATGTTCTATTTCCAATTAGTAATTACCAATTTTCGTAAAGGACCCAAAACCAATTAGTAATTATCAAGTTCCTGAATAGTAAGACTAAAAATGAACCGAAAATATAGAATGTCAATAGTTTGCTCATGCAATTCACACTTGATAGTGTTGAGCCACAGAGCACGTAGTGGTTTTGAATTCGAGTCTAACAGCCACCCTTTTTCACAAAATTTCTGGTGTTAGGCCTCTGATGAAAAATGAATCTAGCAGCATGTTGAAGACTAAGTTTAAATAAAAAAGGGGCCCCGTTGAACAACTTAACCTTTTAGATTGGATGGTTTCACATGTAGGACCAAGCATCAAATGCATGGAGGAGTTTTGACGCCCTGAAATATTTCCATATCTGCAGGAAGTTCTACTTTGCAAGAACTGGGTGGCTGGTCATTGCGCTTTTGCCTACACCAATTGCCTTCTTCTTGCTCACTGCAACTGGCACTGAGATGGCACTCCAAGCAGGCACGGCTCTTATTGGATTAAGCTCGGGATTCATATTTGCTGCTGCTGTTTCAGTAACATCCGAGCTTTTCGGACCAAACAGTGTAGGAGTCAACCACAACATTCTCATCACAAACATCCCTGTTGGTTCACTTGTATATGGCTTTCTTGCTGCTACTTATTATGATTCTAATACTGAGTCTATGACCGACTCGGTGGTTTGCATGGGAAGAAAATGCTATTCCTTGACTTTTGTATGGTGGGGTTGCATTTCTATCTTGGGGCTGGCCTCAAGTCTGATACTATTCTTGAGAACTAGGCTTGCCTATGACAGATTTGAAAGAAATAGATTGTCAACAATATTGGGTTAACAATTCGTGAGAATTATTCTGTTGTACATAATTAATTACCTAATTGGTTATCGAATTGACAAGTGGCGCCCCCTATTGTCAATTCGGTAACCATTTAGGTAATACATTATGTACATGTAGCATGGTTCTAATTGTGATTGTAGAGTAAATAATGAAGTAAATGGATGTTCATAGTTTTGTTAATTATCTATTTTTACTCTCGGTTAAAAATAACTGATAGTTTTTGTGATTTATTTTCTTGATTTTAATTAAACCCGTTTATTTTCTTGATTTTCACTCGATTGAAAAAGTATTCCAATTGAAACAAATTAAAGTTTAGCCATTCACAATGCACAAAGGAAAGTAAGGAGGGCCTAAAAACTGTACATAGTCCAAAACAATTGCAGAGACATCTTATGCTGGCCGAAATAACGAAAAATCTGAAACACAACATGGCTCGAAACCGGTACTAAATTCAACTTAGTACAAAGTAGAGTAATCTTAGAGCTTATTGTCCGTATTATAGAACAAGGGAAAAATAGATAAGAGCAAAATATCATGATTCATTTTTGACATTAATGATCTCTGCCTTCGCTGATGCCCGAGGAAACTGTTTAAGTTCATTCAATATCGACTCACCTCCATCAGAGACGCTACCAGAATGTGGCAAAATTGCCATTTCTTCGAGTCCAGTTGCGGATGCCAACAGATACTTAACAAATTCCATTTCGGGCTCGACCCCTGAGAAAAGTAGCATATCCACCGTTTTAAGCTGAGCCAACAAGCAATCGGAACTTTTTTGTGCTCGGAGATATTCTCCCACTGATTCCACAACATCGAAGGTGAATGCCTAAAAATGAAGGACATTCGTTAAATGGGTTCCAAAGGATTGTCCCGGGATTAAATCCTGAGTCAAACTAGGGGCGCCATTTGGCGCTTGCCCCTCCAATAGGGGGCGCCAAACCCGGGATTTAATCCTGGGACAACAAGCACAGCCCGGTTCCAAAAGGGAAAGTAAGAAATATCGCACAGATGTCCAAACAAACGGAACAAGACTAGGAATTGACTTACTGTAATTTTAAGCTTTTGTAAATTGGGAGAGCTTCTAATCAAACAAAGAACACACGCGATCTCCTCAATTTTTTCGAAATACATATCGGAGAGGTGAAGAATTTTCAGAGTTTTCAAAGTGACCGGAAGTTTCTTGGGTAAACCATCCTCGGCGAGTTCCTAGAAGCAAAAACACGGACGAAAAATTAGCTAATAATCGAAAGAAACAAGTTAAAATACAAAAAACTCTGCTTTAAGAGTGCAATATCCTTACCTCCAAAGCGAAAGCCTGCAGATGCAGTTTCTCGAGGGAAGGCAGACAACTTAGAGAGTTGATTAAATTAGACGAGAAGCGTTCTCCCGTTTTGAACTCCATCGAAGAGAAAGATATAAAAACTCCCTCAAGAAGAGGGCTATTTTTGAAAGAGATGGACCTGAATACCCCGTGAAACTCAAGAAATTTCAATTTGGGAGCATCGATTTCAAGACAATCGAAACTGGTGCAATCAATCATCCTCAACCGTTCAAGCATCGGGCAAGCTGAGATGAAGCTTGCAAATGTTTCGTGCACAAGGTCAACATTCTGAAGATCGAGATTCAAAAGCTTATGAAATCCTTTGAATCCCGGTGGAGGGTTGAATACACATTTATAAAGTTTCAACTTCCTCAACTGATGAAAAGTGAATATACGAAAAGGTAACTTATGGTTGTCCCCACGAGATATGTGAAGAGTGAAATCCTGGATAGTGTTGTTTTGCATAAGATCAACCCATCGATCGACATCGGGGCAACTTCTGAAAGCAGGGACCTGAATGGCAAACTTAATCAAGGGTCCTCGATGAAGTTCAAGAATCGGGTACACGAGTTTCTCGAGTTTGTGATTTCCAAGGAACATCTGATCAAACCAAAAATCAAAAACCAGATCGGGACATGTTACCCACTTATACCTCCATTCTCTCGACAAAACACTCGTCCTCACTGCATCACGCAATGGCAAACATCCCATGATGTTGTCTATAATACTTCCCGGTAAATTGCTGATCAAATCCGCCTCGGATCTTGCACTACTCATTCTGACGTCCTTATGAACCTAAACTTCGAATCAAGAATCAGCATAATTAATTGAATAACATAATCACTTACGCTTGGTTACAATTTTCTGTAATTCATCGTAAGAATTGCAAAAAATTACTTTTTTTTTTCCTGGCAAAACTTTAATTCCTAGAAATTTAACTTTTAAGAACAGCCAAACATAGTAGCAGCAAAATAAGTAGTTCTACTTCTCTTTGAGCAATGAATTTTCTCAGGATAAAGAGAAATTTCCGTAGATGGATTCGGCATAAATACTTCCCACATTTTCTGGCGTTTGGTTAAAATAATAAGCAAAAATTTCTACAAAAAAAAAATATTATACTACCCACAAAAATTATTTTTATATATAGCCCTTGTTTGGTTCTAAAAGTCTGAATAACTTTTTAAGTCAAAGTTAACAATGCACTTTAATCATACATTTAATTTGATCCACAATTTTTTAACCACACATTTCATCAATTTTATCAAAATTTATTAAGGGCTCGTTTGACATGACTTTTGCTTTCTATAGAAGAACTTTTGAAGGAAACTACCTTAACTTTTGTTTGAAAATTAATTTTTAAAAGCACTTCCTATTCCATAAGTGTTTTTAGAAAAAATCACAATTGATCAACTTTCTCTAAAACTTTTTAAACTACTAGAAGTGCTTTCATAAATTTAAAATTAGTCAAACGGGTTCGAAAGTAGCTTTTCGGTATCAAAAGCTTCTTTTAATTTTTCAAAAATCATATCAAACAGACCTTAAATATTTGATTTTTATCTTGACCAAACTGGGGCATAGTACTATTTTACGACATTCAGACGTTTGATGTAGATTTCTTTAAAATTATGAAAAATTAATTTTATTTAGAAAATGTATAGTTAAAAATATGAAAAGTTATGGATCTAACGCATAAAATTATTTTATTAGAAAAAATATCTAGCTAAAAATGAATTTGGTAAAAGAGAGAGAGAGATTTAGCCCTTGTTTGAGATCCATTATTTGATAAAAAAAATGATTTTAGAATAATGTTATTTTGAAGAATGTATGATTAAAAAGTAAGATGAATTTTTAAGTTTATATATAATATCATTTTATTGAAAGAATGTATCGTTAATAAAAAGAGAAAAAAATTGAATTATTATTTAATAGGGAATAATAGGGGTGCAAACTGTGGCACGAGATGAGATTATACATTAAAATGTATAAACACAAAAGTATATATACATAAAACGAAATAAAAAGAGAAAAAAATTGAATTGAAATTTAATGACAGTACACTTAAAAATATGTACTACTCAAGAAGGTGGATGGTGTCTAACATTTGGTCAACACATTAAACGACAAATCCCACGTGCCCACCTACCTCAGCTACCACATACGGTTAGACCATTGGTGGAAGAAGCGGCAGTGGTTGAAGTAAAAACTAAAAAAGTACCTTCTAGATGTGGAAAATATTTTTCAAAGAAAATTATTTAATATATATTCCATAGATAAATTCATTTCCAATTTCAGATTTTTTTTTTTAAATACAAAACGGATATTAATTGAACTATTATTACAATAAGAAAGATCGATTTAACGAAATTTCAATATATTTTTTGCCCTTCATTTTGCGCCAAATTTAGAACAAAAATTCTTCTCCTGGAAAAATCAATATCAATTTAAGATACTAATAAATCGCATTAACCCATCGAAATGAAAATCCCATCAAAAAAAAAAAAAAAAAAGCAATTAAGATAAACAGATCAATCCATAAAGGGGTTCAAATCCTTACCGACTTCTTCTTGATTTATTCTTTTCTCTAACGGATAAAAGAGTTGGTGTGTTGGGCTTTGAATTGCGTAAATTCGTGGATAGATTTGATTATCCACTCACTCTCTTCGACGCCGTCGTTATATAGGCGGAAAATCAAAGGGGACTTTGAATTGAATACAGACGTGCTAACAAAAAGTGGGACCCGCCCTGTCTGTCTAAGCCAAAAACAACTGGGACCCTCTACAAATTGATATGGATAAGCATTAGCCACACCACATTTTTTATTTTTATAAATACACTCCATTTAAACCACTTTTTTTTATAAATACGTCATTATTAATTTACAAATATAATCTAAATTAAGTAAACTGTTAAAAGAGTAGAATGCATCCCACGATACTCGTCCTCTCTCCCTCCCATGTTCACTTTCCCCACCGTCCGCCTCCTCTACCTTTACGGGTGGAGCTTGAAGAACAAGTTAAGACACTTTAATTAATGCCAAAGAAATGAAGAAGGGGGCTGAGCTTTGAACAGTTCTACCAAAATGATATGTTCATTACCGTCCAAACTAGAGAGTGAAACAATGGCCGATTTCAGCTACGTTTCTAACTTCAACTTGATCTTGCTAGCCCGTGACAGCAAAAACCATATGTGCTAACAAAAAGTGGGGCCAAAAACAACTATGGGACCCTCTCTAAATTGATATGGATAAGCATTAGCCACTCAACAGTAAATTACCACCACGTTTTTTATTTTTATAAATACACCCAATTGAAAACACTTTTTTTATAAATACGTCAATACTAATATACAAATATAACCCTAAATTAAGTAAACTGTTGACAGAGTAGAATGCACCCCACGACACTCGTCCTCTCTCCCTCCCTCCCATGTTCACTTTCCGCACCATCCGCCTCCTCTACCTTTATGGGTGGAGCTTGAAGAACAAGTTAGACACTTTTATTAATGCCAAGGGAATGAAAAAGGGGGTTGAGCTTTGAACAATTCCATCAAAATGATATGTTCATTACCGTCCAAACTAGAGAGAATGAAACAATGGCCAATTTCAGCTACGTTTCCAACTTCAACTTGGTCTTGCTAGCCCGCGACAGCAAAAACCGTATGTGCTAACAAAAAGTGGGGCCAAAAACAACTGTGGGACCCTCTCTAAATTGATATGGATAAGCATTAGCCACTCAACGGTATATTATCACCACATTTTTTATTTTTATAAATACACCCAATTGAAAACACTTTTTTTATAAATACGCCAATACTAATCTACAAATATAACCCTAAATTAAGTAAATTGTTAAAAGAGTAGAATGCACCCCACGACACTAGTCCTCTCTCCCTCCCATGTTCACTTTCCCCACCATCCGCCTCCTCTACCTTTATGGGTGGAGCTTGAAGAACAAGTTAGACACTTATATTAATGTCAAGGAAATGAAGAAACGGGTTGAGCTTTGAACAATTCCACCAAAATGATATGTTCATTACCGTCCAAACTAGAGAGAATGAAACAATTGAAACAATGGCCGATGAGAATCCAAATTTTTTGACAATGAAACCCATTCATGGAAGCCTTTCTACACCGAAATGGATCTCGTCCTGAGAATTTAGAGGCCATAGGCGACTAATTATTATGAGGCTTTCAACATAATCATTTTTTCACAAGGAGGTTTTTGCTTCTATTACAACAAATTAGGGGGGGGGGGTTTGCTTCTATTCAAGTGGATGAATGTCAATGTGCCAAAATGTTGCTCAAACATATTATCAATGAAGAACGAACATCCTTGTTTACAGAAAATAGAAAGAAATACTACTTTTGCCCTACTTTTTTTGTTGTCATTGTTCCAATGTCAAATTATTTTATGCAGAATCATCAACACACACTGCAACTTTAGAAGTTCTTGATATGTGAACAAGACCTTTATTTGTTTACTCCAACTATTTGAACTTTTTGCATAAAACGGATGAAGATTCCATTGAATTGTACCATTTGTTCGATGCCAAGTTATATGGTTTCTGATCGTGACATTCTTATCAATTAATGAAGGATTTATGGCAATCAGTCAACCCTTAATAATCTGTGGATTCGGATAGGGAGAAGTCCTTATGCCGTGACTTAGTGGGGAAAAGAAAACAGTGGAGACTTCAAAGGAAATGACTCTATTAAAGTAAACTCTTGGTGTATATTGAAGTTGCATGCAGAAATCGTATTTGTAGTTCTTATCCCAACTAGTTTTGTATAATTTAAATCATAACTCTACTTTGCCTAACCCTATTTTATTTATTCTATATAAGATAAGCAGAAGTAAAATGGATAGAAAAAACCTATTAAATTTTGAATTACTATATTAATTATAACTCTCTTAAATACATTCCAATCAGAACATACATTCCTTAGTTTACCAGAATATTATCAGTACCTCCTAAAACAAACTCGTGAAATTTCAATGAGGTTCATACAATTTGAATATAAATGCCGTACCATTAAATCAATGAGGTTCATAAATTTATATCACATTGTCTAGTTTAATGAACAGATCAGTCAAAAGATCAAAATCACAATGCTTGATAGGCAAAAGCTCTTTTATGAAACTAGAGTGGGAAGGAAAAGAGAAACATACTTTGACCCTCCAGACATAGTTGGACATGTAGATTCCGTGCAGAATTCAGAAAGAGTGCCATAAAATAGGGTGGCTTGATTAAAAAAGTCAACAGCTGCAGAAAAGATAGCAAATGCTAAGAACGTTACAAAAATTTATATGTTTCATCCTGTATCCAAATAGACATATGCAAGATAATGAATATAACAGAACATCCACAAGATATGCACATACTTGAACTTAGTAACAGGATTCAGAAATCTAACTAATTAAAATGCAATAAGTCACTAACTATTCTAACACCAACACCATTTCCTTCACTCTGAGGCTTGGCCAAGATTTTCTTGGCAACTAATCTTGGCAGTTCAAATCCAAAACTTGTATTTGTATCTGATGCAGACCAGACATGCTGATCTTTGTTAAAAAACAACAATGATAAGCCATGTAAACAAGAAAAAATAACACAAATATACCTTTAAAATATGATATTATATTTGTAAAATATGTATTATATTTGCTATATGATTTTTTCTGAGATTGATAAATAAATTACTGAACTAACATATAATAATTTTTTTTCATGCTAGAAACATCACATATGAATACATCATCGTAAAAACTACTAACAGAAACGAGGTCTGATTCATCAATAGATCCACAAAATGAGTCTCGTTAGTTTAATTTTAAAAATATTAATTTTTTCCATTTTGTTAATTAATGTATATTTTCGTGTCATGTCTTAAATTTGTTTTCATATTCGTAAGATTGATGCCACCAAATAAATATTGCGATTATATCTTTATAAGACAACTAAATAAGAGTGTATTATAAAAGTATCCATATTTTGAAAAAAGTTCCATTGAGATCTACAATAATAAGAATGACCATGTTAAAGTTTTAAAACTAATTTTTTGTGTGATGTGTATGTACTATATAATGTCAAAATTAACCAATTCTTTATATATATATATATATATGTTTTCAAGAAATAATTTCCAAGCTATGTTGTTTAAAGACATAATCAAAAAGTTCTTTTTCCATACTTGGGAAAGGAAAAACATACCGACTTCGAAATGAAAAAATAAGAGCAATCAACCCTTATTCAACATTTTCACACTATACTGATAATTTCTTAAAAACTTTTATTCACACACACCTTTAACAATATTAATTACCTCTATCACTTTAAAGAATAATATTAGTACTTCAAAAATATTAATCATATTATTCATTTGATATATAAGACGTGCAACGCATTTACTTACTACTAGTATCTATAAAAAAAGTAAAGGCATCTAATCCAATTGCAGGGCCATTTTGTGTTGTTTCATCACGTATTGGTATTAGAGTTTCGATACAAATGAAAATAACTCATTTTCTTCACTAGCACAACCATTTAAAAAAAAAAAAAATCCACATACTCATTTTTACAAAAAAATATTCTTCATGTAAACCCAAAATTTTTCCCTATTTTTTTACCACACATTTGCCAAAAATGTACTATTCAAAAACTCATTTTTTTTCCCAAAAAAATCTGTTAAACAGGGGCTTAATTTGGTTTCTTTTGATGTATTTAGTATCATTTTAAGCTTTATAAAAAGTAGTATACAATATTGCTTATTTAAGGTGTTTTGTGTCTATTATAATATGATATGATGATATTTTTGTAACATATTTATTTATTTTTATTAGGTTTAGTTTGATGTATTTAGTGTCGTTTCAGGGTTCAAAAAAGTGATATACAAACTATTGTGTATATGACTCATATAGAGTGGAATATAGATTTACTGAATCAAATTAGCCGATGTCAGAGATTTTTCTTTTTTATTCTCTATTATATGCATTTAAAAGCCAACACAAACATGCTTATTTAAAGTGTTTTTTGCAAGTAAGATTATGCAATCAAGAAAAGAAAATATCATACATCTAGTTGTACGATCATTTTTTTTCATCACATGTTCAGCATAGATGATCGGATGCTTCTTCTTCTTCTTCTTTAATTTTAATTAGCTTGATATATTTAGTGTCGTTTTAAGGTTTTTGAAAAGTGGTATACGAAATACTGAATTTAAATATTTCTTGTCTAAGTAAAATATCACTCATCTAATTGTAGGACCATTTGTGCTTTTTCATCACATATTAGGAGTGTGTTTAACGGATATTATTGAGGAAAAATCTATTTTAAATAGTAATATGATGAAAATAGGTGGTTAAAAAGTAAGAGAAAGTTATTGATGTGATGAAAAATATTATTTTATTGAAAAATATATGATTGAAAATGAGTTTTGAAAGAATATATTTTAAAAGAATGTGTGTCAAAGATAGACTATGTGTAGAAGATTGGATACTAATAAAAGTGTGACAGCTATGTAACTTTTTTTTCTTTTTTTTTTTTTTTTTTTTTTT